>JAVTVY010010714.1:0-53912 GCA_036873755.1 Hanleya hanleyi
TGATCATAGTTTTACTTTAACAATCATTATTACGTTTGATTACAGATAAATGTCGAGTGAAACATTACAATCTAATGCGTATATTTTTTCTCTTTCAGGACGATGCGTAAGCGCAGAAATTTACAAGACATTCACCATAGATAACGGTTTTCTAATGGTGTAACTCATAATTTTGTTTTTGTTCAATTTGCGCTTTTGAAGCGCGCCTTGTTTGGTAAGCCTTTAAAGTTACATCTGCAAATATCTATACGTGATGAGTACTCTATTCATCTGAAGTTTGTAATTTCGATAGAAGTCGGATACCCGTGGTTGTACATTTACAACTTTTAGAGCAACGCCGCATGACATTTTCATACAGAGAGATTATTTTGTCACTTGGTATCGTCGATCCAGTTATGAGAGATCGTGTATGTAATTAACAAGAATTAACTAGTCTTGTTTCGCCGTTGGGATTCGAGTGGGTAATCAAAATAACCATTGTTTATTACTTCCTAATTTGCTATGGGCTGTATCCCACCGTGTTAATTCCTCAATTTCTCACATGTCATTTATTACTCTTCATAGCGCATATTTGTTGATCTCTCTTTGTTATTGGTTTAAACAATATTTTATTCCAACAATGCAATGCATACGATCAGTAATAAAATTTATGTGAACTTGCCTTGATTTCCTGTATGTTGTTCCATAGTGAATGAAGTATCGGTTGTGGTGAGAAACAAATAAGCTGGATGTGAAAGACGATGTGTATAGTACTAAAGATGAGATCATATATGTCCAACCTTCCAGAAATGCACTTAAATATATTTTTCATGGAACAAAACTGCATGGCTTATTTAGAGCCCGGAGTGATCAACTAAAACTGTCCCGGAAATGTGCAACTGTGAATAAACAAAAAGTATAAAATCAAAGACACTTGTTGCCTTTTATTTAATAATGTCTTTGAAATGAACAATCCCTTCAGCGATACTTCCCGTGAACGTCCATTTATTTGAATTATGGTAGTAATAAAGCAAATGCCCGTGGATGCCGCCTCCGGAAGTAACTCTTGCGTCCTTCGTGGCTCGAAAGTCAAGCTGTGTGTAGACCAATAGAACAGACAAAAAAGCTGATCACTTTACTATTATTATGGCTAGACAATAAATTGACAGCTTGGCAATATTGTTTACTAATCAAGCAGGATTCTTACCTATATGCTCACCGGAAATTAGTTTCTTCCACGTATAGTCCTGCTGGATAGGGATATGGGACTTTCTTGCACAATCATATGTTTATTGGTTAGAATCTTACAACAAAATATAAACATAACGAAGAAATATGTGGATATGCGAGTAATATTATCCGGAGAAAAGGCGGTCATTCCTCTAGTTTCAATATGTCCATGGAGCAAACAAACCTGCAATGTAGAATAAAAGTGCGTTAAGTTGACCATAATAAATAAAACACCGATAATCAAATATTTGGATCTGTTTCGATAAAGTCTCAAATAAAAGATTGGTTGTCAAAAAATACATCTGTCTCAGCGCATTGCCGAGAAATTCCCTTCAATCTAAAACATTAAAAATGCTTGAATGAAGACTCAATGGAAATTCACACCTCCACTTTCTCTCAAGTAGCGATGTTCAAATATCAGGGTCACCAAATATTCTCCCGTGACAATTCTTTTTCATGGCACCCATCAAAGTATAGCTCTAGAAACTTTCTGGATAATTTTAATGTATTCGACTTGTGAATTGAAGGATCGTGAATATAGCGTTTTCCTCTCTGATCTGGTATATCGCCATGAACGTTTCGACAGACACGTGTTCTACACCGGTCTTTATTTTCCCGCCATGCGGGAGCAGTCCTGTGTCGACTTTTCTATGCTGGGGATAAACCGCAGTCGAAATGGAAGGCCACGTGCGTGTACGCGTGTGCTCCTTGACCGTACACAAGCTGGGTTTTTTTTTTTCAGACAGACCCGTAGAATAAATTGCGATATTTCTAAAATATTAAAGCTAAACGCGCATGTTGATTTTCCCTATGGACTGCAATACAGTACACAGGCCAAATAACATAAGAAACCTTTCCATTTTTTGGTTTATTTAACGTGAAACAGGGTCGATTTGCCGAGAATTTTCGGCGATATACCGACATTAGTTTTTTTTTATCAATTTCCTTGAAAACGCATTCATAAAATAAAATATTTAAATACATTTTTTATCTCGAGTATTATAGGATCATGAAAATATAAATATCATTTCTGTCTCTTCAGCTCTTTTCATGTTATATTTATTGGGAAAAGTGTAACACGATTTGCCAGTGAGGTATTAAAACGTGCTCTGAAGTGGGCGAATTTCAGTGGAATTCCCCGCAAATCGTGTTACACGTTTTCCGGTAAACATTACAAGAAAACCGCTGAAGATACAAAAATCATATAATAGTTTCATGGTCCCATAATACTCGCGATGAAAAATATTTATTTAGATTTCTATTGCATCCATGCGTTTTCAAGGAAAGGGATCAAAACCTAGTGTCGGCATTATCGCGAAAATTTCCAGGCGAATCAACACCATTTTTCCACGGTAGACTTCCGTATCGCCCTGAATAACAAGGAAATATTTATCAACCTAAATATTTTTGAAACGGGTATTTCTTTAAGTTAAATAATAACTGAACATAATTCAGATCAGTAAGATATCGGCAGAGTTATCTGTTGATTACCTTTTCCGGCCTATTCAAAGAATTTTTTTACACCGTGCATACATGGGGAGGGTGTTATTAAACCATTCAGTTTTATTTGCGTACGTGACACTTCCATTATCACAGCTAGATGGTTGTCATTTTCATAGAAAATTTTTGCACACAAACAGCGACTTCTCGTAATCAAACCTTTAAAACAAACGCGGAAGGCGATTAAAGTGTAATTTATTTCCCCTGTCTTAAACCCGTTTTCACATTCGCTGATAGCGCTATATTTTGTTACACATGTGCGCAGTTGAGAGCTAAGGCACGGCCTGTTCACCCAGTGTGTATTTATGCGCAGCTTAACACGTGCGATCGTCTTTTGTCAGTGTCTTCCAAACGACGACGTTTTCTTCCGAACGACAGCGGTACCTTCGGCCGTCTCCGGTGATGGTTTTTTTGATCGTTTGCTACACAAAAAAAACGATGGTGCAAACGATGGGTGTAGTAGCTGAGCGTTTTTTTCCATCGTTTAAAACGTCTCAACAGCAAACGCTGGTTGGATACCGTCCCTAACCCAGAACCAGAACGACCTTGCTGCTCCAAAACAACCCATGATGCAATGCATAACATTGACAGCTCTTCTCAGATGTTTACATCAGAAAAGTCAGTGACCAATGACATGCATGGAAGTTTTTTTGGGGGCAGCAAGGTTGACTTGGGCCGCAAAATGGAATTTGTAACCCTTGCTCCATGATTGCAAATGAGATAAGATAAATGAAATAAAAAAGTGAATAAAAGGCTTTGTTCCCTCTCCAGTATATTAGCCAGGCCTTGCATTCTAGAAATAAGCCCTATCATAAATTATTGATGAAGTACCACGTATTGCCGCTAGCTCCAACATGGAACCTAATGGTACATGGCTGTCATTAGGAGGTTCCACGTACATCCTAGCCACTATCGTAATGTAGAAGCGTGAATCGTATAAACAATGATTTAGTTGCTCCTTACCGTGCATTTTCCGATAAAGCGTTTTGCCACCTTTTGTACCAGTCCCCGCTTGAAAACGGACTAGCTCCGGCATGTTTGTTTCCATGCTGGAGTGTTGACTGTGCAAATGGTGGCCGCAATAAAAACCGCCAGTGCGCACGCCAACACCATACATGGCAGAAAATTTCTTACTGAAAAATTCATTCATTCACTGTCGGAAGCAATAATCGGACGACCACGTTTGTGGTGTTGGCGTGCGCACTTCCGGTTTTGACTGATGCCACCGTTTGCGCAGTCGACACTCCAGCGTGAAAACAAACATGGCGGAGCTGATCATATATTCAAGTGGGGACGAAAGGCGGCGAAAAAAGACAACAGATGTTGGCTGTTCGGACGATTCAGACTAGTTCATGATATGTTTTATCGGAAAATGCATGGTAAGGAGCAACTAAATCATTATTTATACGATTCGGGTTTCTACATTACGATGGTGCCGAGGATGTACATGGAACCTAACAGTATCATTAGGTTCCAGTTGGAGCTAGTATTGCCGCATATGCATGCCAGGCACAAGACTGAAGGGTCAATTCATGCACATGCGCTTTTTCACGAGAGCCAGTAACACTGCCATCTTGGTGATGTAAATGACAATTTTAGTGCAAATAAACTATGGAAAATATAGATCGATGCGTTGCTACAATGAAGCATCCGAAAATGGAGGCATTGCTGGCTCTCGTAAAAAAAACCCCCCCAAAAAACCCCCGCATTTGCGAGAACCTGCCTCTGCCCTTCAGTCTCATGCCTGGCATCATATATTGTAGTATGCGGTACTTCTGGGATTACGATATGGCTTATTGCACTAGCTAGGCTGATTTGAGAGACCTCGAGTTGGCTATTTACGGAGCTGATCTGTTTACAGAGGGGTAGTGCAGTATCTGTGACACCAGATTTTCTTTTTCAACATGCTGCTGTCTACTGACAGCCTGGTTCGTCACATCAACATTGATGTTGAACAGAAATCAACTTGCCACTGCTACGGGTAGGAGAGGTATTTTGGACGGGTGCTATTTTGGACACTTCTGCCGTTTCACACCCAGTGTTTATGGATGTGGACAATTTTACACATGTTTAAAAAGAAAGCTGAAACTCGTCAGTGTTCAAAATTTCCGCCATCTGGACCATCTTCTGTCAAAATATTAATTTGGAAAAAAAAATCTACTATTTTTCATCTCAAATTTTGGTGGGAAATTCAATTTTCTGAGCCCACAAATGCATCAAATGTGTTTAAAATACCTTGCATTTATCAAGGAGATATTTTCTTCAATTCTCTGTATCAATTTTGGAAATTTGCACTACTTGAATCAAATGCACAGAAAATTCTCCTGCTCTACATGCATTGTCAATGGCACTTGCTGGTTTGTTTGGTGCTGTAGGGGTACCTGAAATATCGTCTGATTTTTCACCATATAGAAATTTAAAAATAATTACTTTAATGGGCATTTTGTTGCATATATTAGAAATTGGATAATATGGTACTTAAATATATCATAACTGGGGTATTGGAGCCCAGCATTGGGCTATTTTCCTTATGAATTGATGAACCAAGTGACACAAATAGACGTATGAACACAGTCTGCCTCTAGTTACAGATTCACCCCTCATTTGAGTAACCACATAAAATCATCCTTTGATCATGGCACATTGCTAACTGACACTCTGGGAAAGATTTCAGCAAGGAAAGGGATGTTGCTGAAGTTTACAATATTTTTCAACCTTTTGGTGTAATGTTTGTTGGTGATCAATTTAAGTTGTACAGTGGAATAGAAATAATGTTTCATAGGCATTCTTATTATCTATTTGAGGCATGGTTAGTATTAGAACGGGCAGAAGTTCACCTTAAAACTAGGCTGTTGTTATTGTTACCAACAACATGTGTATTGTATAATATCATAATCGTTGAATAGTCTTGGATCAAATATTACTTTGAGACTGACTTTTGAAACCTGCTTTATGCCCACTGTCTGATCATGAACATTTCAGTCAATAATAAAAATATGGTATTTTATTGTGAAGTCCTTTATCCGCTACAGAGCTATGTTTTGTTGCCATTTCCTATAATGTTATATCTAAATAAATTATCTTTGTAAGTTATAATATACTTTGTTGAAAAGTCTATATTAAACTTTAAAGGTGAAAAAAAACAAGACATTAAGTGGTTGAATTCATATGGATGACATCAAAATCTGACTCAAGGCAAAATGGGGTAACTTTGACACATCTTCGTTTCAGAGCCGATAATGAAAAAGTATTACATAAATTAACAACCTTGTATCTCTCCTGGATAAAGCGTGACTTGTTCTCAGTTTTGCCATAGTGACTAAGCAGTCTTCCCATTCTTTGCTTCTAGATAGCTTCTGATTTACCTGGACTGTATTATTCAGACTTACCTAGACTGACTCACTTAAACTATTCTTCGGACTCAACCAGACTACATTCTTCTCACTCACCCGGACTCTATTCTTCTGACTCACCCGGACTGTATTCTTCTCGCTCACCCGGGCTATATTCTTCTGAATCACCCGGACTGTATTCTTCTCGCTCACCCGGACTATATTCTTCTGAATCACCCGGACTGTATTCTTCTGACTCACCTGGACTTTATTCTTCTGACTCGCCCAGATAATATTCTTCTGACTTAGCTGGACTGTATTCTTCTCGCTCACCCAGACTATATTCTTCTGACTCACCCGAATTATATTCTTCTGACTCACCCGGACTGTATTCTTCTGACTCAACCAGTCTGTACTTGCCCGGATTGTATTATTCGCACTCACCGAGATAATATTCTTGATCACCCAGACAGAATTCTTCTGACTCCTCCTCACTTTATTTTTTTGACTTACCCGGACTGTATTCTTCTGACTTGCCTGGACTGTATTCTTCTGACTTACCCAGACTATTATTCAGACTTACTTGGACTGTATTCTTCTGACTCATCCGGACTGTATTCTTCTGACTCACCCGATCTGTATTTTTCTGGCTTACCTGGATTGTATTCTCTTCATTTAATGTACATGTATATATTTCTATTTAAAGTTCAAGATGTTCAGCCGCAGTGTGAAAAAAGCCCTGAGGAAGATAAGAGACAGCTCAGAAACATGTCCCTATACACCGGAACAGATTCAACGTATGGCTATAGAACTGGCCACTATGCCACATACTAGTATGTATACCAAATTAAGTTATGATATTCTGCCGTCACTCAGAGATTCATTCTGAATATCATGTGTTTTTTATCCAGTCAAATTATTCCCATTCTCTTAGTATCGATCATCCCATATTGTGAGATATAATTAATATTAAACAAAGTGATGCATGTTTGCAGGCATATATCCATACAAAGTTAAGATATCAAGTTTCGTTCATTATATTCTTATGTCGATCCAATAGCTTTTAACTATTCTGTGTACTGTTTTAATCATATCAACAGAAAGTGATGTTGTATCTGTAGTAATTCCCCCAAGAATCTGGCTATTTTCAGCTTTAATTGTCTAAAAATGTTCACACAAGTATGGGTTGGTCTACAAAATGTTAGGTTACATAAAGTCAAACTCCAGCTTCACAGGCAATTAGTACGGCCTATCTTGTTGGGCACAGGTCAATACTTGGATGAGTGACTGGGTGCTGTACTGACTGGGCTGATCAGTGTCTAGGATAATAGGAACTGTGGGCACTCTCGTGTCCTGGCACAAATGTAGGCACCATCGTGATATGATTGAAACAGTTGAAAACAACATTAAATCCCACCTACAGTTACTCACTCTTTGAAAAACAAACTTTGAAGAGCTTACAAGTAGATCTAATGAAAATTTAGCATAGTGCAGCACATGAAGAACTACCGTACTAACATTTTAGTAGCTTACAACACAACAACCTTTAGGATGATAATAACCCCTGTTCAATTAGTTCTCCATCTCAGTAAAACTTTGACACAGAAAATGTGAATATTTTAGCAGACGTGGAATATTTCAGCACTTGACCATTTCTAGGTTTGAGGGATTCGAGGACTACAGGGTGTAAATCGACGGAGCAAAACCAAATATTCCAAAAAATTTGTGCATGGTTTCGCACATGGTACCAATGATCTTGATGGAATCTGCCATTGTCTGTGAGATAGGGAAAACCGGTCAACTTATGTGATAATGTATCTGTAGTAATTCTTCAAAAAATCTCTGCTCTAATTGTCTAAAAATGTTCACACCAGTCTGGGTTAGTTCACAAGATGTTGGCCTACAACTTTTTCTTCTTTTTATTTATCTATCTTACACACTGATGCAGTAGTTTAATCATCTTTTTATGAAACCAACAATGTTCATTGGAGTCTGTCTTCCACAATACTATCTTCTGTAAATGAAATTAGACATCAAATATCTCTTTGAATCATTGTTTAAGAACATAATTTTAGTAAAACACTGGGATAGTAATGTGTAAATATAAAGAAAAAAGATTTTTTTAAATTGATTTTTGCACATGTGTTTTGTCTGTGAGCGAAAGAAAAGGGGTTGTCATAGCACTAACCCAATGACACAGCAGTGCCTGTTAAGCTGAAAATTGATCTTATTCTGCCTTACTGGGTGGTGCTTAGTTGGTTCGTCATGATATAGCTGAAATATTGTTGAAAGCGACGTTAAATTCTATTCACTCACTCACTCACTTATTCTGCCTTAGCAAAAACAAAGTTTTGAGGCAGTGGTGTTAATAGGTGATCTGTGTGTGAATGAATTATCAGAGACTGATAATGGTCAGTGATATGAAGTGTTTACGGGCTGAGCTAGAATTTACACATATGATACAATGTGGGGAGGGGATAGGGGAAATGCTGTTCAACAATCTTAGGAATATGTTTTGCTGAATGATATCATTATTAATCTCGATCATTTGCTTCTTTTCTTTTCATTTATTTGCCGTACTACAGTGGATACTGGAAGTGATGAAGACAGCGAAGATGATTTCTATCTCAATTTATCGAGCTCACAAGATGAAACAGAGGAGTGTGAAATACCTGGATCTGTCTCACTTGGTGAAGATGTTGAGATACATCAACAGCCAAGACTGCTGGCTTCTGGTTGTGATCCACCGGACTTAAGTAGACTGAGCATGGAAAACGTGAAAGACAACGATAACATGAACACGAATCTGCCGATGTCTGTATCGAAACCATCTCAAAATATGAAAACACAGATGGTTAGTGGGTCAGAACCACAGACCAAAGCTGTGAGTGAAAGCAAGAACCTAGATCATATCTCCAGCCCTTCCGTGAAGCTGAAAGAGTTATCTGTCCCTCTTCATCGAATACCACAGCAGATAATCAGTGCATTGAGAGGCAAAGGTAAGCGTGTGATTCTCGGTCATGGAGATTCGGGTCAGAGGGTCACAAAGTGCACGAATAAAGAGAACCGAATAATCAACACTCGCGACTGGAATATGACCAGTGACAAGAGCGTAATTTCTGTTTCATTGGATGATGATACGACGCACGTCACTGATCCATTACTGTCTTCCAGTATGCGGTTGGAAACGATGCAAGCCTCGGCCAATCTGGAGAGTCTGTATCCGTCTCTGCCAGTGGAATATTACGGTCTTGGTCAGGAATACGGCAATGCTGTGACAGTGGAGTATGTTAACCTTGGCCCAGACATTTTATATAGTAGTCTGGAAAAGCACACCCAAAGTGACCTGGTTCATATGTCTATTGATGAGGCAATCGAATGTGTGGCAGAAAATACGGTTGTAGAAACATCGAGTGAAGTCCTCCGCATGGGTGGAGAGGATGTATTTTGGAATGATGTTACATCAGAAATGACGATACCGAAGTCTCAAGATGTTGCTGAACTGACTTCAGGATTACCAGAAAATTATACTGTTGCAGACCAAGGATTTCACGTTGGAGAACACCAAAAATCTACAGAAACCCTAATTCAGACACACCCAAATCTACCAGTTGTTCTCCCAAACGTTACCCTAACACCACCAAACTATCCGAATGTCGCTACCGGAGAAAATGGGCAAGATGAACTGGTCCCTGTAGATGGAGAAGACATGAATAACTCCAAACCAGGGACTCCTCTCTCTACATTTCAGAACCTGAGCAATCACATATTAAATGTGGATGAAACAGAGACTACTCCATCAAGGGCGCTAAGTGATTCCAAACAGGAGACGCCAAAAACAAACCGTCGCTCTAAACTTTGGAAAAATCGTCCTATCAAAAGGTCTGCTGAGCATGATGTGACAGCTGCTGCTGTTGATAAGGGGTCAAAGTCCAAAGGAATGGACAGAGGAAGTATCTTGTCAGGAAGTGTTTTGGGTCAAGACAAAGACGGTGCAAATAAGAATGTCCCTGCGGTCGATCGTACTTCTGAAAAACAAGTTCTAGTGTCTGCTACACCATCGAAGGGCCAACTTCGCCCGCCACGCCCAAAAGAAGGTGCGAATGAAAAATTTGGTCAGAACAGAAATAATAGACAAAGAAGGATATCTGAATCTCCGAAGAAGGTTCCTCCTTCAAGTAGAAGTTCCAAGCAATCTAGTGCTACATCGTCATCATCCCCAGCGAAACAGACTCGGTCCCAGGTGACAGCAGATGCTGTCTGTGCCCCTGCTGATCAAACCATTCTGCTATCATGTACTGAATCAGAATCGAGTAGCAAAATGCCAGGTCTGTTATCTACCACTAACTCTGAACTTCAGACTAGCCAAACGGAAGGCTTTGATCTGAATAGAAATACTCAACAAAGTAAGGCATTGGAAATTCAGGACACAGCTGAAGATAGTAAATCGCCCAAGCTACCCAGTGTCACCCCTTCTTCGTCTTCCCGGGGAAAACGCAAAAATTACTGTCCCAAGAAATTGAACACGCCAAAAACTAATACTGCTGAGGAAAATGGAGATGGTAAGTGTATTAAGTCGGTGAACAGGAGGCTTGAAGTTGATCCATTGGGGACACAAAGCAGCATGCCAGCACTAAATCTGGAGGATTCACTGGATACAGAATCTTTGCAGTCATGGCCAGACAGTAACATGCCAGAACTAAACACAGAGCATTCAATGGATACAGAGTCTCTGGATTCGGAGAAAAGCAGCTCACAGGAATGTGAGCAGGCTAGTGGGGAACCCCAAACTACTGCTATGGAAGAGGAACTACTGGAGAATACACCAGCTAATAAGTCCACTAATCACGCCGTTAATGTGGACATAGCTCCTACAATGCCTAAAGACATGTCTGATAATACAGTAGATAGTGACCATGGAAACAAGTTTAGTAACACAATACCAGAAGATCTGGCAAGTCTAGATGGCATTGAATCAAGACGTGTGTCAACTAGCGAATTGATTCCATCCATTGCAGTCTCTCATGTCATTCCCAGCCAAGGGGAGGAGACTGTTTCTTTGAGAGATGCAGAACGCTGGCTCCAAGAACAACTTCATGGCAATACAGGCGAGTCACTTCCAACCAGATCCACAGAGGACATTGTGCAATCTCTGACACACTGGCCATCCCCCGGACCAAAGAAGAGTCAAACAGACAAATTAATAGATCCTGTCGTTATTCAGGAGGTGGTTTCTGTTGAAGCGCAAGTTTCCAATAATCATGACAAGGAATCTGGGGAGATTGGTATGGGTGACTTAGTTAGTGAACCATCAGATCATGGTGACAGGTCATGTATGACAGCTGGCGACTTGCTGCTATCAAATGTTGATTCAATTGACATTCCTGGCCAAGGAGGGCTTAGTTGTGATTTGTCGACAGATCAGCTGCAACATGCAGATGTCTGGCTTGGAGAAACTCTTGATGCCAATGCTAGCGACTTGCTTCCCGACAGGCTGGGCGCCTCAGGAAACATTGTGTCATCTCTGATAGCCGAGGAATTGCCGGTGTCAAAGAACAATGAAGTTGATACATCAACAAATCTCAACACTGAGGATGATACATCAAGGAATGCCAGCGTTGAGGTTAACATGTCAAGGATTCCAGAGGAACAGGAGCTTTTCACTGCTGACATTCAGATTTCCAGTAATGAGTCCTTCGATGCTGATAATAATGGCCATACAGTACATCCGCTGGAAGGGTTCCAGTTAGATAGTGAACTGACTGATGGCAGCTTCAGCAATGCTATTTTCAACTTAGCTGTACCGAAAACCAGACCTTTGACAAAAAAACGGAAAAAAACTTCTAAAATGGCATCAGCAAGAAACTTGAGTAACAGTAATGAAGGGACAATTGAGACTTCAAAGGATCCACTTGATGATGATGGTGGACTGACAAGTTTGAAACCTAAACATGTGGCGGCTGATGACCAGAGTACCAACACCAGGATCAGACGTCCTACTTACAAAGTTAGGAACAGTCGCTGGGGCTGCTCTAGTTCTTTTGGTGTTCAGAATATTAATAGAAACTCATCAGCAAGAAAAGACAAAAGTACTACATCCGACGCAGTGAAGCCTTCTGTAAGCACAAAGGCTGGGCCTTCTGTTCGTGGAGGTGAAATCCCTGACACATTGGATGAGGCTGAAGGGCTTCACACTGAACAATCTAACCCAGAAGCTTTGAAAAACACAGGTAGAATAACTCAGTTTGAAGAGAAACTGAGCTGGTTTGATGGAACTATGGCAAGTGCTGTTGCTAAATCTGCTGAGAAACGGGCTTGGATATCTTCAGATGCATGTGCTAGTGCATTAAAGGCACATAATCTTAGGAAAAGGGACGGTCCTAGAAAAGTTATCTTCTTACAAGAGCTACCAGAGACTGAAGACGTGCAGGATCACTCGGCTGACCTTGTTGCTGATTCAGACTCCGTGCTGAAGTGGCAAGAGGATAAAGATAACAGGAGTGAGGAATCACCAGGGGTGTGCAAGATGACTGAAGCCCAGAATGCTCCCAAGGGTGGTTTAATGACAAAGAAGACAGAAGTGAGAGAATCCAGTCGTAAAAGTTGTCATGTGCACAAAAAGAAAGTTTCATTCGCAAAGGATGCATTGCCTGCTCGTCGAGCATCACAAACCAAGAAAAACAGTGGCCCATCATCCTCCAGTCTTCGTATTAGTACGGTTGAGAGTCTAGATAGCTACAAAGTTCTTGAAACAATATCCACGGTTAAGCAACGAACCAACCAAATGCAAAAACGGGGACAGCCGAAAAGAAAACTCAAAGAACTGAAACAAGGGAAGAGTTCTCAGAAAAGTGAATTCGCTATATCAGTTGCGTGTGAAAGAAAAATTGAAGCTGATGAAGCAGTGTCAACTGAGTTTGCACATGGCAAGTCTGAAATCACAGAACCTGTTTCTGATTTGAAAATTAAGAAAGAGGGTAACAAGAAAATTAAAGGGATAACTCAAAAAGCCAGACAAAAGAGGAAAGGCACAAAGGCAGAAGCCTCAAATCCACCAAAACGTATGAAGAAATCACATGTAAAATCTTCACTTCATCCTGAAGTGAGTGTTAATTTACTGATTGAAGACTTTGGATTGAGAGTCGAGAATACTGCTGATATTGGCGAACAAACAGAGATGGGTCTTTTGAAGAAGACAACTGCAATCGAGAAAACTTTTGCACCCACAGAGGCAAAGAACCCAGGTTTACTAGGAACAGTTTCTCGACCATCAAAAGGAAGACGAAACGCGAAGTCCAGGAAGCTTCCATCTAGAATCAGGAAGCAAACCAGTAAGAAGTCTGCAGTTATCTCTCTTTCCAAGGGAAGAGGAATGGACACTGAAATAAATGGTACGATGAGCTCCACAGATTCTGCACAAGAGGAAATGTCCCAGAAGCTGCTCAATGCTGGTAATGAAGAGCAAAGGTTTAGAATATCTACAGGTGGTGCTGTCCTTGGTGTTGAAAATCTCTCCATTGAGGAAGGAGGGTTAGCTCAGGACATCAGCAGAACAACAGACACCACAGATTCTGTGATAGATGGAATGTCTATGAAGATCCCACCTAAAACAAGGAAACGAACTGTTAAAAAACCTACAAGAGGTAGTGTTCTTGTTAAACGTCTCTCCATTGAGGGAGGCGGAATGGACCAGGAAATTAGTGGAACAATTGACACTCCAGAATCTGCACCAGATGGTAGGTCCAAGAAGATCCCATTGAAGCCCAAGAAGCGAACTGTTCAAGAATCTACATGTGGTACTGTCCCTGGTGTTGAAAATCTCGCCATTGAGGAAAGAGAACTACACCAGGACACTGGCGGAACAATCAATACCACAGATTCTGTGCCAGATGAAATGTCCAAGAAGATCGGATCTCAAACAAAGAAGCGAACTGTTAAAAACTCTACACATGGTGCTGTCCCTGGTGTTGAAAATCTCACCATTGAGGAAGGAGGACTTCACAAGGACACTAGCGTAACAATCGATGCCACAGATTCTGTGCCAGATGGAATGTCCAAGAAGATCGGATCTAAAACTAAGAAGCGAACTGTTAAAAACTCTACACATGGTGCTGTCCCTGGTGTTGAAAATCTCACCATTGAGGAAGGAGGACTACACCAGGACATTAGTGAAACAATCACCACCCCAAATAGTGTGACAGATGGAATGTCCAAGAAGATCGGATCTCAAACAAAGAAGCGAACTGTTAAAAAATCCACAGGTAGTGCTGTCCCTGGTGTTGAAAATCACACCATTGAAAAAGGAGGACTACACCAGGACATTAGCGAAACAATCGATGCCACGGATTCTGTGCCAGATAGAATGTCCAAGAAAATCAGATCTAAAACAAAGAAGCAAACTGTTAATAACTCTGCAGGTGGTACTGTCCATGGTGTTGAAAATCTCACCATTGAGGAAGGAGGACTACACCAGGACACTAGCGGAACAATTAACACAGATTCTGTGCCAGATGGAATGCCCAAGAAGAGCCCATCTAAAACGAGGAAGCGAACTGTTAAAAAATCTGCAGTTAGTATTGTTCCTGCTGTTGATAGTCTCTTTATTGAGGGTGGTGGATTGGACCAGGAAGTTAATGAAATAGTGGACACCTCAGATGCTGTGGAAGATGGAATATCCGAAAAGATCCCCACTAGAACAATGAAGCGAACTCTAAAAAAATCTGCAGGGGGTGGTATTCCTGTTGAAATTGTCGCCATTGAGAGAGGCGAAATTGACCAGGAAATTAGTGGAACAGTGGACACCACAGATGCTGTGCCAGGTGGAGTGTCCAAGAAGATTCAATCTAAAGCAAAGAAGCGAACTGTTACAAAATCTGCAATTGGTATTGTTCCCGTTGCTGATAGTCTCTTTATTGAGGGAGGAGGGTTGGACCAGGACATTAGTGGAACAGTGGACACCTCAGATACTGTGCAAGATAGAACATCCAAAAAGATTCCCACTAAAACTAAGAAGCTAAGAGTTAAAAAATCTACAGCTGTTGAAAATACTTTCACTGAGGGAGGTGGAATGGACCAGGAAATTAGGGGAACAATGGGTTGCACAGATGAAAAGTCAAAGAAAACCCCATCTAGAACTAGTAAGCGAATTGTCAAAATATCTGACATAGGTGGTGTTCCGGGTGTTGAAAGCCTCTCCAACGAGGGAGGAGGCATGGACCAGGAAATTAGTGGAACAGATGCCACAGTTGGTGTGGAAGGCGAAACTTCCAAGAAGATTGTGTCCAGAACAAAGAAGCGAACTGTTACAAAATCTGCAGGTAGTGTTGTTCCTTGTGTTGAACGTCTCTCCACTGAGGGAGGAAGAATGAACCAGGGAATTGGGGGAACAGTGGATGCAACAGATGTTACAGAAAATGCAACGTCGAAGAAGCCCCCATCTGGAACTAAGAAGCGAATTGTCAAAAAACCCACATGTGGTGGTGTAGAAACTCGCTCCCAAATAAACCGAATGGACCTTGAAATTAACGGTAGAATAAATTCCACAGATTCTTTGCCAGATGAAATGTCTAAGAAGACCCTATCTAGATCTAAGAAGCGAACTGTTAAAAAGTCTGCAGGTGGTTTTGTGCCTGGTGTTGATATTGAGGTTGGAAGGTTGGACCAGGAAATCAGTGCAAAAGTGGACACCACAGATGCTGTGCAAGGAGAAACTTCCAAGAAGATCCCATCAAGAACTAAGAACCGAACTGTTAAAAAATCTGCTGATGTTCCACTTCATGTTGAAAGTCTCTCCATTGAGGCCGAAAGCAGGGTGCAGTTGATTAATGGGACAATGGAGGTCACAGATGCTGTGCTAGAAAATACGTACAAAAATATTCCCGCCAGAACAAAGAAGCAGCTCTCATCTAGAAGTAGGAAGACTAACGCGTCTAGAACTAAGAAGCGAGCAGTTAAGAAATTTGCAGGTGGTGGTGTTCCTGGTGTTGACGGTCTTTATCAAGAAACAGTGAATGTTGTGAATTTAGTAAAAGATGCTTCATCTAATGACCAGATTGAGAACTCATTTCCTCGTGATTCTATCTCCAAGGTTAGGCCTAGACAAACGAGGATACCGGTGAAGCATCAGCAGCAAAAACCTTCTAGTGCTAATACATTACATGACGAAGGCTTATCTTTAGACTCTACTCATCCTTCCAGTGATGACGAAACTGTCCGCTTAGATTTATCTGTAAATGTCGAAAAGCAAAGTTTGACTGGAATCTCGTTGAGTACAAATACATGTAAGGGACCGTCCAAATCACAGGAAAGAAACAGAACGACACCGGCTGAGAAATTGAATTTACTTGCAGACTCGGCAATACATTTCAAGGAGATGGATGACCAATGGTTAATTGGACTCCAATTAGATGAAAAGAGCAAAGTGAATATCAGTACGACAGGACAGCAGAGCTCCTTGAAGAAATCGGTGTCCAAGAAAAGAAAGAGAAATCCTGATAGTGGGCATCGCCTCGAGTCCTTAAAATCGACCAAACCGGTAAGATATAATTCAAACTCAAAATTCTCGTCCAGTTTTGGCTATATTGCCAAGCAATCTCCATTATCTATAGATGGCCCGGCTATGGATTGATGATGCATGTTTTGGATGTCTGCTGTCAACATTTTGGACCAATGTATTAAAAAGAATTTATTCAAGAAAGGTGGTAAAGGAGATCTAAAGTACGAAAGGATTGAGTAGTTCGATTTATGCCTGAATATTTTGAGATGACCTTGTTAGTCTTTCTTGATGAGATCAAGTTATTAAATGGCAGACAGGGTGTTAGACAGGATATGAAATATGTCCAACTACCATATTTTGCTGGATTTGGACACGCTACTACGTTGTTTTTCCTGTCACTCCAATGTTAAATTTCCAATTTTTAAGTCTAATATTTGTGGAACTTACATCATGCTACACTTATTATTTAAGCCATTCATAACTGTCTGGAGCATGTTCCCACCCCCGGAGCACCGAGGCCCACCATCTAAACTCAGCCTCGCCTGACACCATACCCTATATTCTGAGTGCAAGATTCATCATGCTACAATTATTCAATGCTCAACCCCATACCTTCATATTTCAATCTCAAATTTTAAAGTTAAATTTTAAATTTCAGTCTGTAAAATTTATTTTTGCACAATTAGAGCATTTCCACAAAGTGGATGCTCTTATGTTTTCATGAGAAACGGCTCCGCCGGATCCGCCGCCACCGCCGCGACTTCAAACGTGAATATCTCTGAAACCGTTATTTTTGGGTCAGATTTTGTATGCAATCTCCCTAGGCCTGGGAAATTTGTCTGGTTGTGTTTCGATACCCGCTGCTCTTCACTAGGTGGCGTTGTAGTCAGAGCTTAGGTAAACCTTTCTCTGACGATTTCGTCTGAACGGCTTGTCCGATTTCTTTGAAATTCTATTACAATGGTCCTGAAGGATAGTCAATGTGCTGAAATGGTTTTATTGTAGCTGGCATAACTATAAAGGTAAGTTTTTTGCGTTTTTCGTGAAATGAAAATTTACCAATTCGCTTGGAGAAATATTTGAAAACTGTTCTATTCTAGGTTGCCAAGCATAATTATAGGATTGCCGACAAGATAATTTCCTTTCGGTGTGAACCAAATTGTCATTTAAATGAAAAATCTCATTTATCTGACTTAACGTCAAAACTTCCATAACCATTATCACGATTAAAGTTTTTTCCATTGAACTCTTATGTGCCATCTCCCTAGGGCTTTAGATTTCACCCGCTTGATTTTGTGGCATTTGCTCGTCACTAGGTGGCGCTATAGACATGAATGCAGATAAACATGTGTAACATCATATCTTCTGAACAACGTGTTTGATTTCCATGAAATTTGGGTATGATGATCTTGCAAGATAGGCAAAGGACTGACAAGATTTTGGTGGTGTTGGTGAATCATGGAGATGCATTTTTGCATCTCAAAATATGATTTTGTTTTCACAAAAATAGAAATTTGCTTCTTTATCAATTTATTTCTATTTTGCTGAACATGAATGTTATAGTTCACATCACTTGTAAGCCAAATGGCCATTTTTTTAAAGATCTGACTTCTCATGACTAGAGTCCAATATCTACATTCCCCAGGCCACATCTGAGGATTTTGCTTCATCATGTAGTTTTGTGATAGAACTTATATAGTCACAATTTCTTGGCATTTCATCTGTTCATGCAGTTTATTATTGTCAGACAGACAAAGAATTTCAAAGGACTGAAAGTTTGTTTTTTTTTGATTGAAATTTTATGGGTTTTGCAGCCCATCAACCTGATGCTTGATTTATATCTCATTATACATTCTTTTTGACAATTACTAACCATTATTAACATTATGGTTCAAAAATGGATTGAAAGGACATTGGTGTTGTTAGTGCTGGCATAATCATGTGGCATAGGGTATAGACAGCTAAATATATCTAAATCTAGGCTACATCAATCCCTGCTTACACACATAACTAAAATGCAGTCTATGCTAGCTGCCATCAGTGTGGTCAGTATGGAGAAATTGAATTGAAAGGATTCAAGTGAGCTTAAAGTCAGGCCATGTTGATCAAATAGACATACTGTAACACTATATTCTGCTTCACCTTTCAGGCCTCGTATTGTAATAGTTGACTTATTACATAATGCACTCTATGTAAGTGGACTAGTGGACCGCTTGTGTCAACAAAGTAAACACTTCATTTCCACAATCAGTGCTATTTCTCTCTCTAGTACTGATATAATAATTTGATCCTGTTCCCAGTTGCATTTCTTCAGGCTCCAGTGGCTGGGAAGCCCTGGGCTTCCAGATGTCTGGGGATGCATTATTGCCAATTTTCAAAAATCACAAATTATTACTCAGTTAATGCTCATTTTTTTGTTTTTTTTATGTGGAGGTCCCCAGAATTCCTTTGAAACTCGAGATGTGAAATTGGTCATACCGTTGCATTTTGACAGCATAGTTACAAACACTGACAAATGTTGATAATTATTTTTTGAACTGAAAAAGTAGAAACATGTTTGAAGTGGAACTTCTACATACCTGGTATATTGCACATGCCACTTGGGAAATTTTTACATGTATATCTACAATTTATATCTACATGTAATTGAAGTAATCCATTGGAACCACTGATGATTTTCCAATAATAGAGAAGAAAAGCAACTCCGAGTATTCTGTATATTTTGCTATTAGTTACAGCATCTTCAGCAGTGAACAAAGTTACAAACAGCTCCATACGCACAGTATATATACAAATCATAATGTGATCTTAGCCAATACACATTTATGAATAGGTAAGCCAGTAAATTATGTCAAGCCAGGTTGGACGGATATTAAAATGGTGTCATTTTCAGAAATTGAGCAATAACTTGACAGCGATCTACAAATGGTGTGCTTCACACTCTAATTGATGAAAACATGAATAAAGTATGGTGCATTGAATATTTCTACATGTCAGGAAGTTTGGATAAGGACTGTCATTTTAAGATAATATTGGTGTAATTTTCTTGGCAATTATTTCATAATTGTATATTTCCATGTGAGTTACAACATTTGTAGAGTGTGTATTGTATCACCTGAATCACACCATTGTAGATCACTATCAGGTTATCTTTTAACATTTAACAATTTCTGAAAATGACACTCATTTTAATATCGGTCCAACATGACCGACATAATTTATTGGCTTACCTAGTCATTGATGCGTATTGGCTAAGATCAAATTATGCCTTGTATATATACTGTGCGTATGGAGCTGTTTGTAACTTTGTTCACTGCTGAAAATGCTATAATAGTGAAATATACAGAATGAAATTGTCATCCCTACTCGGAGTTGCTTTTCCTCTCTATAACTGAAGTAGACTGGTGTGTTTTGGTGCATTTTTACAAAATATTTAGAATTTGAAGATATGTAATGATGCCCCAAAATGAACTGAATTTTTCATTTCATCTGTCTGTTTGTCTGTCTCTCTGTCTGCCCATCTTTCTTGTCATACCACATATGCAGCTGGTGATGGATCAGAAGCTTAATGAAATTGACTGACCTTCACCTGTTTATCGAGGTCAAATTTAGCATTAGCAATAATTTTTAAAGGAGTGAAGATAGGCTCTCCAAGTGAAGTCTATGGATATGACTGATGTTGACCTATTTTCTCAAGGTCAAAAACTGTATGTTAATTCACACGTTAACTGCCAACATACACTTCAAATCAAACAATGTCATCATTTTGTTGTGGCTGTGGTTGTCTTCCAGAACAATCTAGCGAATTTTGCATGTGTTCCAACAGCCTCATGCTTCAACAGTAACTTAAACCATGCTGTATTGGCTGAGCTGTTGAAACACCCTCCATTTCCTAGCCCTGACATACTGCATCACTGTCGAAATATGGGTACCATGATAGAGTGATAGATCACACAGTCAGTGACGGTTCCGGATTTACAGTGAATGTCATTATTGCCTGAGTAGTACTAGCAGCATTTTACAACAAAAACAATTTGCTGACTTGCAGTGAAAAAATCATAGTGAAAGGTATTTTTTTGTTGTTTGGCATTTTTATTTGCTGGCATTGTTTCAGACATGAGCAGTGTGACTAACGTCACAGGACCTACGAAGTACAGTAGGCATTAGGACTCGAACACGGACTGAACTCTTGGAAATCCCCACCCCCAGTTGAAATCCTGCTCATATTAAGATGGGCACCGCCCAAGTCAGAATCGCCAGTGCTTTTCATCAAAAATCACCAGAAATTTTCATCAAAAATAGGTCAGCTCAAAACTTGTTGGTAACAGTCTCTTAATGCGCCTTCATTCCAAAATAAATAACGATCGCCGATTTAATTTTACAATTTCTTAATTAAAGAAACAGATTGAATAATATAGGTTTAGTAGATTTCAAGCTTTACGTGTGAAAATACATTTACATCTCTTTAATGGTTTTCAGTGCCCTTGTCCAGGATCAAAACAACTTTTTGAATCACATTATTTTCCCAACAATACAACACATTTTTATATATAGTACTATAGTTGAAAGGTAGCATTTATGTAGTTTACGGTAATTCAACTCAAGACCCTACACCTTCTATGCACAAGATAATAATGATTCTATGTGATTCTCCTGAGCATAGCCGGTAAAGACGAATAAATAGCGTCTCTACATCTTCTGTAATAGGGCCATGTGGCATAGTGGACTATTTCAATGACAGGGTATTTTTAGACGGACAGTAACTGATACTCATTGGCGATAAAACGCTGGAGCAAAACAGACCACAGTTTTCTTGGCAATGATGAAATGATTGGATGTGAAAGAGGATACATGTTACAGCCTAAACCTTACATATATATGTAGCAATATATTGAAGTGTTAATTATAAATCTAATTTTAATCAGAATTATTTCAGATCAGAACTTGATGGTAACAATGCCCTAATGCACGCTCATGCCAAAAATCAAGGTGCTAATGTCAACGGTTCTCCTTATTTTGCCGACGAAAGGATTCGGATGGACTCACTCATTACCGGACAATTTGCGATCTGTAGCCTACTTCGTAGGAATAGAATACAACAGCCTAATTATACTATCAGGAATAAAAGGGGGTTCAAATCTTTATGTTCAAACTTTCATAGGAAATATAAAAGTGGCAATTTGAAATTTTATTTTTATTCGATTTTTTAATGTCGGTTGGCCCATGAAACGCAAAATAAAGTTGGTGTTGTCTCACACTGGGTTTCGCCCATTGGTGAAGAAATCCCTTCTCAGAGGCACTTTCATCAGAGATTAGTCCTGATCGCTCATCTTCCAGGGGTATGTGCTCCATCCTCTGTCCCATCCTAAAAAACTTGCCTAGGGGGTGTGCCCAAATTGGGGTGATCTAAAGCCCTATGAGTACCAAATTATGTGTTACAAAATTATCTGGGGAAATGCTCTTCGCCCGTGTTTCACATGAGCTTTCATTTTTTCCTATTTTTTTTATTTTTTATTTTTTTATTTCTGTTGAATTTTGTTCTAAATTTTTTCTTTAAATTTTTATTGTTTTATTTTTTTAAATTTTTTTTTGTTTAATTTTATTTCTTTTTCATATATCTTTTTTCAAGCAATTATTCTGACTGCAATGTTGGTGTAGTTCTGGCACCCCTCAATGAATTGCAACTCCCAAAGGGCTCGATGCCCTGATGGAACCCCATGTTTTCTATCCAAATTTGAAATTACCTGTTCAATGGACAGGTGGAAATATCTCAGACTATGGTAATTCCCCTAATAATTCAATCACAGGAAGTTCACTTTTCAACTCTGTTATTCAAACTCAGAGAAAAGTAGCATTCCCATCTTCCATTCAAATTGAAGAAAAGCCATGTATTGACAAAATGTGACACTTTGTACCTGGTGCCATCAAGAATATTTTCAGATATAAGCCATTTTTGCTGCACTTCAGATGATCAAATTATTATGGGAATAATCGTAACACCATGCTGGCAGGCATCCTGAAGTACCAGTATATACTTCCACTGGAGGCCAGAAGTGATGTGGCTCAGTGGGCTAGACCGTTAATTCCTGCTGCTGTAGGTGATGTGGGTTTGAGGTCCATCAGACCACATGATTCTCAACTTACCATTTCTGTATATGCTTCGTTAGATAAGGTCATATTATGATCATGATTTCTGTTCATTTATACCCCTCGGCCATTTTGGCCTCGGGGTATTGTCGTCGCCATGTACGTCCGTCCGTCCGTTACCGCATTTTAGGCAAAACCGCTTGAGACACAACCACCAAATTTTCAACACTTATTTATATAGTGCTAAGTCAGACGCCTATCGAAAATGGCTTCCCTCGGCCCATATTTTACAGAGTTCTGCCCCTTTACAGATTTTTTAATTTCTATTTCTGTCCTATATGCCTGAATGTAACCAACTATATCTGCAGAACTGTGTTCAGTATAGCTACTATATTTTGGAAACTTGTTTATATTGTTGTATTCTACAAGCCAACAAAGGATTACTCGCCTCGGCTTATGGAGTTATGCCCCTTTCGGATGTAATAATCTTCGATTTTGTTAGTTGTAGCTGAATGTACAAGTTATATCTGCAGATCCGTGTTCGGTACAGCTTATTCGTCTTGGTTCTTATTTCACAGAGTGCTAAGTCAGACGTCAATCGAAAGTGGCGCCCCCCGGCCCATACTTTACAGAGTTATGCCCCTTTACAGATATATTAATTTCTATTTCTGTCCCATATCCCTGAATGTAACCAACTATATCTGCAGAACTGTGTTCGATATAGCTACTATATTTTGGAAACTTATTTATATTCCTGTATTCTACAAGCCAACAAAGTATTACTCGCCTCGGCTTATGGAGTTATGCCCCATTCGGATGTAATAATCTCCGATTTTGCTATCTGTAGTTGAATGTACGAGTTATATCTGCAGATCCGTGTTCGGTACAGCTTATTCGTCTCGGTTCTTATTTTACAGTAGTGCTAAGTCAGACGACTATCGAAAGTGGCGCCCCTCTGCTCATACTTTACAGAGTTATGCCCCTTTACTGATATATTAATTTCTATTTCTGTCCTATATGCCTGAATGTAACCAACTATATCTGCAGAACTGTGTTCGGTATAGCTACCATATTTTGGAAACTTATTGTTGTATTCTACTAGCCAACAAAGGATTACTCGCCTTTGCTTATGGAGTTATGCCCCTTTCGGATGTAATAATCTCCGATTTTGTTATCTGTAGCTGAATGTACAAGTTATATCTGCAGATCCGTGTTCGGTACAGCTTATTTGTCTTGATTCTTATTTTACAGAGTGCTCAGTCAGATGCCTGTCGAAAGTGGCACCCCTCGACCCATATTTTACAAAGTTATGCCCCTTTACAGATATATAATTTTTCTATTTCTGTCCTATATGCCTGAATGTAACCAACTACCGGTATATCTTAATCATCCCACATAGAACTATCTCTTCCCCAGTTCACACTACACATGGGTCTCAATCACTTGGGGAAAGCCGAGGGGTTTTGATTAGATCAATCTCATGTTTAACTTTGTAACCAGTATGATATCTCCAGTTCCAGCTTCATGGATTGGTACCAAACTTTGGGTATACCTTACCCATAAGGCAAAGAGGAACCCTATCTATTCATTTTGAGATCAAAAGGTCAAAGGTCCCTGGCTGAAAATCGGGATATAATCGGAAATTGTTATGTTATGCTATAAGCACAGCCCACATATGTGGATTGTGATGGGGAGGAAGAAGCCTACTGAATTTCAACCTTTGGTCAATTTTGGCTTCCAGTATTTTCAGTGTGGTCCATCCATCTGTGCGTTCTTCTTGAATCTTTTTGGATTATTGTCAGGCTTTCCAAATTCATATAAAATATGCAACTGGCGATGGGTTGGAAGCCTATTGAAGATAACTGAACTTGACCTATTTTATCAAGATTAAATTCTGGTATTAGTTATATCGTTTGAAGAATTACAGCTACATTCAGGCTCTTCAAATTAATACTACACAACTAGTGATTGACCAAAAAACTTTCCAATTTGACTGACCTTGACCTATTTTATCGAGGCCAAATTGTAGTTATTGCAATATCTTGAGGGATGGTTAGGTTCTCCTAATTCTCACTACAGTACCTATGCATCTGATTAGAAGCCTATTCAGTGTGTCTGACTTTCAGAACATAAGTAAATCAGTTGATTTAAGGTCAATTCCACTGTTACCTATGCTACATTTAGATCAAAAATTCAGAATTTAATCCTCTAGAAAACACACAGAAATATAGTAACTTACACATTAACAACCACACATGTATTTTGTGCAAGAGACCTGTTTCTTTGAAATCATATCCAGTTTTCAGTCCAGAAGAATCGGTCATCATTTGCATATTGTGATGAGTGCTGCGGGTAAAGCTCATCATTGTTACAGTCATGTGCTTTCTCCTGGAAATCCCTCTGAAGTGACAGCATTTCAAGATTTTCTTTCCATATCACATGATGGGAGAGTGAATGTAGATAGTATAACAGAAAAATTGTATGTCCACTGGAAAAAATTATTCTTCGTGAAACATTATCTTCGACTGTGACGGGCGCTACAAATTACATGGCGGGCGCTACACCCTCCCAACTACTAACATTCTAAGCAAATGGTGTTAGTTTAAATGAACAAAACGTCTCTCAAATATGTCGTGATATTTTCCTGTAGTTGTACACCAGATGATTAAATTAAATGATTAAAATGGAGTTTAATGCGGTTGGCGAGTGAGTTGGCTTCTGACTCTCCCAACCTGAAAGGGACATTAATATCAGAGGCCAATCAGTGTGACTATGCTGTTCTTTCACAGTCTGTCCCAGATCTTTTCGAGTTTACCAACTAATGCAAAATGTATTCTCCTCGGGCTGTTATTTGTTATGCTGCTATAAATTCCATGGTAATTTGTAACGCCTGTCACACTTTTGAGCATTTTTGGTCTTAGAATAGGAAGTATTTTAATGAGCACTTGAATATCAGCAATACTGTTTATCAGAAAAGCGGCTTATTGCTTCAAATTCTATTTTTTATTCAGTTTAAATTAATTTGACATTCCCTTATTCATTTAAGAAAGCCTAGATCATCTACTTCAAGGAAATATATATTAAATTTGATCAAATGTGTACTTTTAAAATTGAGGTTGAATGGCAAAGTTGAACAGAATTGCGGTTGGCGAGTGACAGGTCAAATTCGATTTTTACCCTATTTTATGGAAATCATAGCTAGACTCTCAAAATTTGTGACTTTTTAAGTTTAACTTTTTGTAGTCAAAGGTGTGCACACAGGGTTTTATTGAATCCCATAAGACTTCTTTGTTGTCTGACCAGTATCTAAACTGGCACATCGTAAGAGCAAGCTTTTATTTGGTGTATTGGGTTACATGTAGAACTTCACACCTTGCGGCACATGTACTGTGCATTGACAGTTTAATTAGTTTCATTTTACATCAACGATGGTAGATTTCTGGATAAGTGATCACCTGTCATGTAGCTGAATGAGTGCTCAATTTATCACGTGATTGAAAGAAGTATAATACATCATCAGGGTTGAGGTCTATTGACAAGCTTGGGGAGTGGCTTCATATTGGCAAGGGGAAAATTGGTATTGTTTTTCAACGCGATGTTGTCCAATGATATTTCCTTTCAACAAGATGTCATCCTATAAGGCTATTCCTTCTGCCACCTTGGATTTATCATGGATGACAGGATGTTCTAATTGATTTCAAACTTGTGGAGTGGCTTCATATCAATAATGAAAAGGTCGATATTTCCTTTCAATGAGATGTCATCCAATATGGCTGTTTCTTATGCCATCTCGGACAAGATAATCAATTGGTCAAGTTGCATAATATAATGCAAGTAATACGACACAAGTTCTTCTGATCAACGGTCCATTCCTTAAGCCCGGCGCACACGAGAGCTATCAGCTGAGCTAACGGCCTCAATTGCCTGTCAGTTCAGGGGCTAGCTCTCGTGTGCGGGCAGTTTTTGGTGAGTTTTTGGCCTTGCGAGGCCGGGAGAAAAATATCAAACTTGTTTGATAATTTTGCTTCGCGAGGCCAAATCCTCAGCGTGTGCGGTGAACACGAAGCTAACAGCTCAGCAGTTTTATTTGACCAGCCAATAGAAACGTATATCGAATTCACGTGATTTTGACGGCTGTTTAAAATGAGCTATCACATGATATCGGAGAAGGTGTTCTGTGGGAACCGGTGATCCTTTTGCTCACCGTGTGCACTGAAAGTGCTAGCCCCTGAGCTGACAGGCAATTGAGGCCATCAGATCAGTTGATAGCTCACGTGTGCACCGGGCTATAATGACAAATTTTAGTCCTGGCCATAGGGGAAACTATATCAGATGCTCTCATCTTCAGTGATTGGTGGAAAACAATCAAGAGAACGTGATCATGGGGAATGAGAGCATTCATGTGTCCCCTACACCAAACAATCCAGTGAGTGGCACCGACAGTGTGTTGTGATGGTAGAAATGTGTGACCAGATAATTTGTGACACCATACTCTGGTCATTTATCCATTATTTTGTTTATTACTTCTAGCAAGTAACATTGAAGGACATATCCGAGATGACCGCTGTTGTTGATGAGATCAGGCTTTTCCTTGAGGACCCCGTCAGTAGGGCCACTCTGGTACAGTACAACAACATACAGACACTCCAGGTATTTGTCTGAACCCCTGTAAGACCAATCTCTGTTAACTCATATACATGTATCATTTCATAAAAAAGTTGATCTGTCCATCACCAGAGCTATCTAAATCCTGTACGAGCCAAACGAGTCTCGAAAGAAAACCCAATCTTCCGATCAGGTGACTGGTTGGATGAAACACCCCTCTTTTAATTATAGACTCAGGGGTTCATAATATTCAGTTTTTTTTCTCGCTGAATTGAGTTTTGTCCAACCAATATTCCGTTCTTCTAGAATTTTACCCCTTTCATGTGTAATATTCTAATACTTTAGCATTAGCATTTTTGCCAGAATTGAGTTTTTCATAAGTTAACCGTGATTCTTGGCTTCTCTATTGAGTTTTTGAATGAATTTTACAGCCTATTAACGGTAGTAAGATGCGACTTCTATAAACCCCTGAGACTTTTCAGAGTATGTGAACTTTGCATGGATACATGTCAGCACAATAAAGTAAACAAAATGAAGAAACAATATCTGAACCAGTCATGGTAAGATAAATGCTCTGCACCATGAAGATCAAAGGTATTGCATGTTGGAAATGGCTCCTCCATGTCTGTGTTCATTCACCATGTTAATGTTTAAAATTATGGCTGCAACAGACCAATGTAACTCAGTTGATAAAGGCCCCAAATAGGAGACTTGGGGACATACTGGGCTTCCGTAATTCTGTCGACTTCATTGGTCAAATGTCTTAATTGAGAAAGATTCTGATGGTCATCTTTATTTTGGAGAGAGGCTCACTATCTGTATATAGTGTACGGTCAACTGGTATTAATTTTTGACCAATTTAATCTGCGATCAAAATACGGAGAAAGATTTAAATGATAAAATTCTAACCTGGGGAGTACCGATAGCTTGTTTGGCAAGATGCATTATGCTACATGTATAATGCAATAATCAGGGTTCATACACTACCTTGAAAACCTTGGAAATAATAATTTGGAATTCAAGGCCTTGAAAACAGAAAATTGTGCTTAAGTCCATGAAAATGGGAGTTCTTACTGTCCATTGTTGTCAATTGTCAAGTTGTAGCTCAAAGTTGTACTGTCATTTGCCGTTGGATGGCAAAATTAACCCCATCATCGCCATATATTCTTCAATCTTCCAAAAAGTATTTCCATGTCTTTTCTATGGAAGGTAAACTGTGAACAATATGTTAACAGGAAATTCATAATCCTTTTTGTAAAAAAAATCAGGAGATTGATCTGTATAGCTCCAATGACACCGGAAGTAATAGCAAGAGAGCTGTGATTATCTCTTTAAGAACTTGTAGAGGAGTGATCACAATATACATGTACATTAAGGCTGGTTAAAAAAATATTCTGTTTAGCATCACTTCCCACCCCAAAATATTCGCCCGCCCCAAATTCTGGGGGTTTTTTTCCCTCATTTCTGGAGTCTACTCTTCGAGACCGAAGTCGAGCTACTTAACACAGCAGAACAAGAACTAGAATTCTCAATAATTGTACATTGAAATTCAATGAAACTAGATCCAGATACAAACCAAATTATTTTTCTGTTCAGTAAACTAGTTTACACCATTCACCTGGCGATGCATTTTGTTTGGAGAACAATGTCAAGATTGTCGAATCGTCAACATATATATGTAGCCGTGGCCGCCATACATTGCCAATCTATTGTTTTTCTGTATACAGCAACCCTTTGGAATATAAGCATACAGCAAAGAGATATTCTTTTCTATTATATATGATACAACTAAGCCATGTTCTTTTCATTTCCAGAATTCCCTGTCAGTGTCCATGACAGAAACAGCCAAATCAGATAATTCAATAAAACAGGCTTTGGGTGTGCATTTAAAATTGGCCAAGTTAAAACCAGAATTCAAAATAAACAAATTGATATATATTTGTTCAAATATTTTCTGAAATTCACGCCCCATGGGGCTTACGGGGATTGACCTGGGATGTCGTTGTGCACACCACAGGTCATGGTAAGAATAGGCCGCAGCCCCTCAGACAGCTTGTCGTAAGAGGCGACTAACTGAGGCACCCTTGGGGTTCCCGGGTGTGGAAACGAATAAGACCCCACCTGTGTGGTTCCTGGGTATGAAAAGGAATAGGACCCAAATTCATGATATGAGTGAAATATAGTTGAAAGCGACATTAAATCATATTCACTCACTCACCCACTCCCGAAATTCACTGAATGATAATACTGTACGGTACCATAATGGTTCTCAGAAACGGTTTCAATCCTGCTAAAAGCTCATGTCACTCCTTCAACGGCCCTTTTCAGGGCCACCCAAAATTTACCGTCATCTCTCGCGGTGTAGGCCTAATTGACATGAATCGCTCAGCCTCATTTCTTGTATCACAGCCTACCCCAATTAACAAATTTAATAATAAGAGTTTGAACAGAATATACGTGGAGTGTGTTTGTATTGTATGTCATTCAGTCCACATGTCATTTTTCACCACACTGCCATGGAAATTGGCCCAATTATGTTTGTGAAAAGAAGTATAAAAACTCACTGGGTTTCCATTTTCAAAATATATGATAGTGGGCACAAGTACCCACGCACATAGTGAAGACAGGAAATCATCCCTTGATAAAATAATAAAAATCCACCCGTAATGAGCCAAGGTTTTGAGATTTTATTTTAACGGGCCACTTTTATATATAAAAAAATGTTCGCCCTACCCAGATTTTTTCCAAAAAATCATGCTAAACAGAAAATTAATTCTAACCGCCTAATACAAACTTAATTTGTTTAGGAGTCTCTTTTTCACTCTCTTGATATAAATTTAAAGGGCAGTGATAGAGAGTGAGAGTGAAAAAGACAAGGCCAACCTAATGATGAAGCAGATACATTATATCATTAAACTTGGTCAGTCTTAAAGGTGCTACCCTCTGTTTTTCATTTACACCACACAGACTAACACAGCTACCCCCGATTTCTATTAATACAGTGATGGGTAATTTAATATGACTGGTGCCACAGGTGGAGTGGACCTTCATAAGTAATCATTTGGCTGAATTCAGAAAACAGATTGTAATGATGATTTAAAATTTCATGTTAACTCTTCAAGATGACTGTCGTCCAATTAAGTTTTCTCCAAATCTTGTACAAATTCAAATGACGGCCTATATTCATGTTACATTTTCAGATATTAGAGGAACTGAGCAAGATTTGCTTTCTGAAGATAGCCAAACTTCCCAGGAGATACCTGATGATTGATAAAACTGTGTATGTATATTATTTTGGTGTCTCACTTACTTTGTTTACGTAAAGCTGGATTCATACAGGGCCTGGAAAACCTTGAAAATGAAATGACTTTTTCCTGGTCAGCGTCTTTGCCCAAAGGGCCTGGAAAAAAATTCACTTCTTCCTCATGTGTCGATCATTTGACCTGCTGGGAGAGTTCCGGTCATTTGGCATCATAATATTTACATGGAGCACAATAGTTTTTCATTGATAGTATCTGTTACATATGAGTGAAAATTATACAAGACGTCTCGCTTGAAAGGTAACTCACTTTTGAATTTGATATACATGTACCAGAATCCAGCTGCAAAAATTAGATTTAAAAAAAGTCTCTTTGACTCCAGTGTTATTTCTTGCGATCTTTGGAACTCCCGCAGGTTACGTCCCATATGATGTTGACCCAAATTCATCCAAAATGTACCACGTGACCTACACTCGTGCAAGTCCCAAATTGAAATTTTAAGCAGATTTGAAAAACAACTACATGTCAAATATCTTGCTTGTGTCAAAAGGGTTTTCTTATGAAATTGTGAAAGAGATATATTTATGCCCCCACTCTAATTAGAGGGGGGCCATATAGCGATCGCTTTGTCCATCCGTCCGTCTGTCTGTCCGTCCGTCCGTCCGAATTTCTTGTCCGCACGATGTCTCGGTTAATATGTGATGGACAGGATTGAAACTTGCATGGAATGTGGCCAGTGCCTCGTAGTTGTGCAGCGTAGTTTTTTTCCGAGTTCTGGTATAATTTTCAAGAGTTATGGCCCTTTTTCTGAAATCTCTGTGAATGGGGCTTGTCCGGGCTGGATCTTGGTTAATATTGTATGGACAAGTACGAAATTTGCATGATATGTGGCCAGTGCCCCACAGTTGTGCAGCGGAAAGTTTCTCCCCATTTCGCTTATATTTTTAAGAGTTATGGCCCTTTGTTTTTGAAATCTCCGTGAATTGGGACTTGTCCAGGCTGGAGCTTGGTTAATATTGTATGGACAATTTTGAAATTTGCAGGATATGGGGTCAGTGCCCTATAGTTGTGCAGCGTGAAGTTTCTCCGCGTTTCGCATATACTTTCAAGAGTTATGGCCCTTTGTTCTTCAAGTCTTTGTGAATTGAGACTTGTCTGGGCTGGATCTCGGTTAATATTGTATGGACAAGTATGGAATTTGCAGGATATGTGGTCAGTGCCCTGTAGTGGTGCAGCGTGAAGTTTCTCCATGTTTCGCGTATATTGCTGTGTTTATTTTTCATTTGAGAGAGTATTTTGAAGTCTGGAAGTGGAACCTGAAGAGTTAAGATCAGGGGAGATATAATTTGTGATCTGGTAAAAATCAGATGGTTGGAAATGTGCCTGTGAAATGATAATTTAAGGCCAGGAAAAAGGCCTGAAAATTACTGCAGGTGTATGAACCCAGATAAAGCAGGATCCTTTTGCAATCTCAAAACTCAAGGTCATGAAAAAAAAAAAACAACAATAAGAAAATCTTCAGTTGAATTTGAAGAGATTTTCTATCCTAGAAATTTGCTTTTCTTTAAAAAAAACTCACCAAAAATTGGAACTGTAGATAGAAACAGTCGATGATTTTCTGATTTTCAGACCACAGTGACCTCTGACCTCGACCTCAATTTTGGTTCATGACACATCATCTCCACCTAGCATATCCATTCACAAAAATATTGCAACCTTCATTGGATAGATAACTCATAGATAACCCGGACATGAAAGATTCTTAGATTTCCTGATTTTCAGGCCAGTGAACTTTGACCGTGACCTCCATTTAGGAAGATTTATACAAAGCGAAAAAGAACGACTGCAAATTCTAGGTTTAATCAAATGTCGAAGTGAATATATCAATTGTTTTTCTATTTTCAGGGGCAGCCAAATCTTCACACCTTCACAACTAGTCGAAGTCCTCTCAAAGTTTCAGTGATGAAGCTGACCCTCACAACGTGGACATTCTATTTCCATTTTGTGTCCCATCTCTGTGTCAGAATGTCCTCTCCATGAAAAAGTCTTGTCACATCAATGTTCTTCATATTTTTGTTGTTCACTTGTTGATGTGGAATATATATCCCACTGTGATAGACGATAAATCTGGTGAAGACTAGGAAACACTGAACCGAATATGAGTGCATAGATTTACTACACAGTGTAGTATCAAAGTACATGTGCACAGGTTTGCTGCAACTCGCAAATCTGATATCGAAATATTTCTTTTGAATGTTTAAAGTTTTAGAGGGTTTTTTTGTTTTGTTTACAAAACTATAATATACTGGATAAACAACTATACTAATTGTATATCTCTATGTGTAGTGTTTTCATAGTTGTACAAAATTGCATTCATTTTGATACTTGTGCATAATTGAAGCCTGGCGCTAGGTTATTATGATGTTAGGGCTGGACACCAACCTAATCCAAGCTGATTCATGATCATATGAATCATGGGAGTTATCTGAACTCTTCATATCAGTGTTTGTACCTCCTACTGTCAGTGTAACAACCTCTGATTAATATCCCCAAGAAAATACAACCTGTTTGTGTATGACTTATAGCAAGTCATCATAGTCTCATTTCAAAACAGAATAGAATGAGCAAATGGGCTTAGCAGTACCTATACATTTTGCAAAAAACCTGCTTACACTTGTATAACAAACCAGATGGACTCAAATGCCTCAACAAACGTTTCCTGTGGCAATGTGAACAAATTAAGACTGTTCGTTTAATTTGAAAATTGTTTGAAGTTATCTTGATATAGACGTAGGTGCTTGAAAGTCCTCAATAATGGAGACGATTCTAAGAGTGTATTTTTAGAATCTGAGAAGACATATTGAACGGACTCAACAATGTCAAGACACTGTCATCTTTTTGCGACCGTTTTCACAAATTTAACCCAAGAAAACGATTTCATCCCAGGCAAATGACCATATTTTGAGATTTTAGCATACTGATTATGGGGGAAAGGTTCTTGAAAATGAGTGAAAAAGTCCTGGAGTTGTACGGAGGCCCGAGCTGTATGAGGCTTGTATTCAATAAAGACTGAATGTGCCTGGTCTTCAGAGGGAAATCAATCAGAAACTGTTATACACTGTTATTTAACATTGACTTATTTAAAACTGATCGCCATGGTCCAACAAAGGATTTTTTAGAGATTATGAAAACACACTATTTTTACCCTAAAATAACTAAACCCACACGTGTAAAATCTCATACGGCGACATTGATTGATAATATTTTCTTAAATTATCATGAACATTCACTGATGTCTGGTATTCTTCTGTCTGACGTGACTGACCATTTCCCGGTATTTCATATAAATAAAGCATCAATATCTGATCCACAGCCACAACACACTTTCTCTCACCGAAAAATCACCCTGGAACAAAAACAATTGTTTCATGAAAAAATCAAACATACTACATGGGATTGCGTTAATAAAGAAAATACTGATGTTGACCACGCGCTTGATAAGTTCAGTAAAGAGTTCAGTTTTGTGTATAACGAATGCTTCCCGTTGGTAACCTCTGTGTCTCCAAAAACAAGAATCCGCAAACCGTGGATAACTTTCGGACTCTTAAACTCCATCCGTGAAAAAAATAGACTTTTTAGACAACATGTACGAAGAACTGATCCCGCAATAACGAAAGAATATAAATTGTACAGGAATAAGTTAAATCACACCCTAAAACTAGCCAAGAAGAACTATTTTGAAGAAAAATTTAATGAATGTAACAACGATATCAAAGGCACATGGAAAATATTAAATGATCTCCTGAATCGAAAGAAATCTTCTGCCCTCCCAGCTGTATTTAAAATAAACAACATTGACAAATCTGATCCAATAGAAATTGCTAATGGATTTAATGATCACTTTTGCTCTGTAGCCTCCAAACTTGAAGCAAAAATTCCTTCCTCTTTGAATGACTATAAGGAATTTCTAAATGATCCATGTCAAGATCAATTCCAGTTAGACCCGTGCACCCCATCTGAGATCAAAGAGGCTGTGAATGGTCTAAAGAATAGTGCACCCGGACTTGATGGATTACGTTTATCGTTAATTAAACCGGTATTAGATTTCATCTTAGAACCTTTGTGTCATATTACAAATTTATCTTTCGGTCTGGGTGTAGTTCCGAAAGCATTTAAGATTGCAAAAGTAACCCCTCTCTTCAAAAACGGTGAAACTAATATATGCGAAAATTATCGACCTATATCGGTACTGCCTTGTCTGAGCAAGATAATTGAAAAGCTTGTAGTTAACAGAATGGTCGCCTTCTTCGAAACGTACAATATAATTTGCGCCAACCAGTATGGATTCCGAGCTAATCATTCCACATTCTTAGCGGTTATGTCGCTGCATGATAAATTAGTTGCTGCCAGAGAGGCTAAGAAATATTCTATCACAACTTTCCTAGACTTATCAAAAGCATTTGATACAGTCAACCACAGCATCCTTCTATACAAGTTAGATCATTATGGGTTTAGGGGAACATCTAACAAATGGTTTCATAGTTACTTATCGTCTCGAACCCAGTGTACTCAATATAATCATACAATATCATCGTTTCAAAAGGTGCCATGTGGAGTACCACAAGGATCTATTTTAGGTCCGGTTCTTTTCCTTATTTATATCAATGACATCATTGCTGCAAGTCGTGTCGTGGAAATTCTACTTTTCGCTGATGACACATCTGTCACCCTGTCAAATGACGACCCTGAGCTTTTGATGGAAACTATGTCGAGAGAGCTCATCAATTTATATAATTGGTTCGCATGTAACAAACTCTCTCTTAATGTTAAAAAGACTAAGTTCATGTTCATAAAACCCTCTAAACGGTGCAAGCTTCGAAACCAGCCCAAATTATCCATATCCGGTATAGACATAGAACAGGTTGAAAAGTTCAAATTCCTCGGGGTATATTTCAACGACAGACTCAATTGGGTATCGCATATAGAAGACTTATCTAAAAAGATAAGTAGAAATATCGGTATCATTCACCATATAAGAGATTGCCTCAACAAAAAGACACTGTATATACTTTATTATTCTTTGATTTTCCCGTACTTATCATATTGTAATATTGTGTGGGGCAATACATATTCCAGTCATCTTAATCATTTACAGACCTTGCAAAAAAGGCCATACGATTAATTACTTGTTCAGCAAAATATGACCATACAGCCCCACTATTTGTTCAATTGAAAATATTATCTGTTAAACAATTAAATGAGTATTTAGTTCTTATATTCGTTAATAAATATTTTAACCATCACGATTTGATGCCTAAAGAATTTCAGTCTTACTTCACAAAACTATCTCTGGTTCATAGTTACCCAACTAGACAGTGCAGTTTAAATCTTTATCGACATATTTATCTTTCGGACTTATCCTTATATAGCACCAGAATCAAAGGCCCGAAAATATGGAACAAGTTACCCCCTCACTTGAAATCTTGTACTTCGATCTCACTATTTAAATCTTGTATCAAAACCCACATTCTGGAAAATCACGCCATTTTCTTCTGAGTATACAGTTTCTAAATGTTCGACTTGGAAAATTCGTGGAATTTGAAAGTATATCTTGTTAGGTTATTTTTTTGTTATTTTTTGTTGTTGTAGTTTATATAAAAAAAGCTAGGTATTTAATTTTCACCGGTATTACATCAAACCTCTATCTTTATTATTTCTTGGGATAGAACAAGCCCCCTGGGGTTTTAATCCCGCCTATGTATTATATTTTTATTGTATATATTCGAATGCTTGGGTGAAATAAAAATGAAAAATGAAATACTGACAGTAGGTGGTATGAACAAAAATGAGGAGAGAATGAAAAACATGGCCTGTTTTCCATTACAAACTTTTGAAATTTTGGGAGGGCAGGCCTTGGTGTAATTAATCTTTTCAGCAAAAAGTCCAGTTGAGAAAAGAAGACTTGGTGGGAATATGAGATGGGTGATGGTAGTAGTAAAGGAGCAATTTCTGTTACTGATATTGTTTCAGATATTGTCATTTCCACGTTTGTGCTTGACATAATAATGTTATAAATCCAAAGAATGACAAGTATTGCGAAGTTTATTTTTAAACCATCTTTTGCAAGATTATGTTTACAGATATTGAAGAGTTTTTGTTTTACGCCAGTTGTAATTTGAGTGATTTCCTGGGTAGGATGTTATTAGCCAGGAACCCATACTAGATGAACAATGTTGCTGTAGTGTCATATTACTATAACCATGTATGTTTCAATACTGTAGTTTTAGTATAAATGATCACCTTTGTTTAATCACTGAGGTGAATATTGATTTATATGGTAGCATTCTGATCATTGCACATGAAATTTGGAAATATGAAATTTGGAAGTATGCTGTATCTTGTGTATCAGTTGTATATATGGTCACCAGTTTTCTTATGACAAAGTTCATGTTGTACAATATTAATTCTAATAATCATATTATATGTTATCCATTAACATTCACATGTATGTAACTAGTCGAGGCCACGAGGAAGGGTGTTCGAATTTGTCCCAGTTTTCCAAGATCGTAGATCAGTTGAATGTATATGATCAGTCTGGATTGCCATTAGAGACCGGACTATTCAAAACATGGACCAGTTACTTCAGCAAACCCCTATAGAACACAGTTTCTAGCAAAATTGATGGCCCTTTTAGTACAACCTGCTCAGAAAGTTATCCATTAAGGATGATCCATTAAGGATGTCCGCTGGTGTTTTTTGACTTTGGCAGCCATTTTGCCTGTTTTTCCTATTTGGTTATCTCCCTTCCCTAGGTTAAGAGATAGGGATTTCCTTTAAAAGCTTTCTAGCCGAGAATTTTGCACAGCAACATCCATCCAATTTGATAAATTTTGATAGACATTGTGATTATCTGCAAACAGTTAGAATATAACAAAAAGTTAAATACTATTTATATAAATTTTTCATAAAGATGCTTCAAAACTAGGGCTATTCCCCATGTTTTCTGGGTTATCAAATTGAGAATGTGTCCGTCCACTTAACATTGCCTACAGTTAAAAAATGCACACCAACCTATATTTTTTTCTTTGATTTTCCTCATATTGCACAATTATGAATGCAACAACACACATTATTCGAAAAGATAATTACTTGAATTTACCACCAGCGGACATCCTTAACTGTCTCATCAGTGTGATTGTCAAATTTATTTCCCCTCGCTCGCGCAGTTTTGATGAATATGAAAATGAAACCTATTTTGTTCCCATCAAGATTGTATGACCATTGTCCCTTCGCTACCTTAAAATCTTTGAAAGTTAATTTTGACCAAAGGTCCTTGAAAGCCCTTTCTTTCTGGTGCAATGGGAAAAACTTTATTCTAATGTAAAAGTTTGAAAATCAGCCTGTCAAATCTTCTAGAAAGCAGCTTTGTGCATTTCCCAATTTCAGGATGCACGAATATGCCAGGCCAGCAAGTGCCGCATATATTTCCCCATATTTTTGAGTCATTCCTATATTGAACTCGAAACCACCTATATTTCGACTTTTTTCTCAAGAAAACTTTCACCAATTCTCTGAAATGAGTCAAATTGGCATGAGGAAATACATTTCAGAATTTTTTTTGCCTCGCGAAATATGGAAAAATTTAAATCTGTTTGTTGAACCAAGCAGGTCTTCTCAATCGCCACCACTATGACCGCATTCAGTGGAAATAATTTGATTAAACACCATGAAACTACCAAGTTTGGCACATACAATGTAGTAGTGACCTGACTCCTTTATGTCCTATATTTTCCTATATTTTATTTAGAAAATTCCTATATTTCTCTTATATTTTGGCAAATTTCCTCCTATATTTTCACCGTGAGCCAGTTGCAGGCCTGTATTTCTGATACAGCAAACCCGACAACCCTGCAATCTTCCCTTTTGAAGTGGAATTGAACCACCATAGTTGGGGGAGACATAACTAATTGCCTATTGTTTCTGGTAATTGCCCTTGCCAAAAAGTGGTGTGGCTTCAGTTTCTTTTCAGTTAATCCCTGACTGAAGGTTTATGGACGCATCAGTACATTATGGATATCTTCCAGTTTAAAAGCATGTTGATTGGACAATTTAAAGTTTTGAATGGAAATTCTTTATTTTCATTGGCCTGTGAAGAAAATTGGAAGAGATTCCAGGCAATCAGAGAGTTTCTGTGAGGTCCATTGGGCACAGTGATGTACATCAACACAAGAATTTCATGGACCAAACTCCTATAATATCCACTGAACAATTCCACACTATTGAAGCAGAAACGGCCTTTATCGGACACCTGCATGTAACACCGTATAATACAAATTCAAGGGTTATAACTCCAGGGTTCTCAGCTTTTCATGGAAACGAAATTCTCTGATTAATTTCCCAAATTCCCCCGAGAAATAATTCCTCCATGACAGGGTTGTAGCAATCAGAACACATGGGCAACTTAGACGAATGCACGCAATGGCCTCCCCTTACAGCCATCCATTCCTCACCGTACATGTATGCAATTACCTATACAAACATTAAGTGTACACTAATAATACAAGAACACTTAACACACTATACAGACTCTTTCCTGTGCAGTCCAAATATATCAAACTGTCTTTCCATGCTTTACATCTGTCCAAGCTTTCCTATGAACAGAGAAAACTACCAGTTAATGTTTCTGAATTACTGTTTCCAATCTAAGGCCAGATGATCAATTCAAGTGTCCTTTACACTTTCTTCAAGGAGTCTGATAGTTTAGTTACAATGCCCTTCTGCTTGTTGATTTCTGTCTCCATGTCCTTGGCAACCACTGGTCAGAAGGTGTGTGTTCAGAATTCATAGTCACATTGCCTGCAATTATGAAAGAATTAGTCCTGATGAGAGTTCAAGCTATGCTAGATGAGCCCTAAATGAGGTGTTAAGAAGGAAAATGTGCATCCCTGGTGTGCACTAAAAAGCCAACATAGCCAGTCACATGAGACTCCTCTCTTGCTACTCAATTTCCCTGAGTTTTCCCTGACTGGAAAACTGGAAAATCATTTTCCCTGATTTCCTGGAGTGGCTGGGAACCCTGAACTCTTTGTCTTAGTCAAGGAGATGCTGAAGTTATCTACGCAAATGAGAAACAGACCCTACTTAAGTATGTGGTTTCTGGTATCACTCTATTCATCACATTTATTGATGCCGGAGAACTCATTTATAGTGCTTCGAGGTTGCATGGTAGTGTGTCATCTGTGCAAACAATTGTTCGTAAATGTCCTTATAAAGGTTGTTATTAAGTTTCAGATGTTGGATACGCACATGTATATATCAGTATTTGTACAAATTGTTTATATCTGGGTTATTATGTACCTGTGAACTAGGGGAAAAAAATCTGCTGTGAATACATACAACTCTTGCACTTCCCTGATCTAATGTTTTCGATCAAACCAATTTTTCATTGCTCATCAACCTCATCTTCTCTAGCCAAGTGGACGTACATCACGTTGCTCTGTACATTGCCTTGGCATACTTCTCTAGTAAAGTTGGAATGTTAATCCTCATTTATGATTGGATGCAGAGACGGTGCGCTGCATCCAATCAGAATGCGCGTTACGTTGTAGTTGGTTTCCCAAGATGTCGGCCCCCACTAAGAATGAGTTGTGTCGAATGTGCGGGGAAATTCTACCGAAAAGATACAGGAAGAGCACTTTCACGGCAACTTTCGGTGTTTCTGATCAATTGAATACGATTTTGAGACACGCTGCAAGGTCGAACGATAACGAATCGCCTCACGTATGTGTCGACTTGAGATTGAAGGGAAACAACTCCTGGTGGCAAAAAGTCTCTCGCTGTTAAAACTTCCACTAGGTGGCGCAGAGCAGTATTCCTCTGCCACCAGCCAAGAATGTCAAGGCAGCGTAGAGAGCTTCGCGACGTAGTTGACTTGGCTGGTGAAGATGCATCAACCTATGATTCTATTTTTATTTTCAACATTTTTTATTTTAGGGTTCTCTGAAAAACACTTACGGCGATCAAATAGTTGAGTTGTTCACCATATTGGAACAAGTATTTCGTGTCAGGATTCATGGTAACCAATATTATTGATCAGAAATATCCACGATACCTTCTGTTCAAGATTTAGTGGTCTCCAGAAGCTTGAGCCCATCACTGTGTAATTGTCAAATTATGTTCACTTTCAGTGTTGATTTTATGTAAAATGTTTTGTTTCTTTACCAATTAGCTACATTTCCTGTCCATTTTGAATGAATCGTTCAGAGACCAGAGCTGTAATATGGTGTCATATATGTTAAGGATGTCCGCTGGTGGTAAATCAAAGTAATTAACTTTTTTAATAATGTGTGTTGTTGCATTCATAATTGTGTAATATGAGGAAAAACAAAGAAAAAAATATAGGTTGGTGTGCATTTTTTAGCTGTAGGCAACGTTAAGTGGACTGACCCATGCTCAATTTGATAACCCAGAAAGCATAGAGAATAGCCCTAGTTTTGAAGCATATTCATATAAATAGTATTTAACTTTTTCTTATATTCTAACTGTTTGCAGATGATCACAATGTCTAACTAAATTTAGCAAATTGGATGGATGTTGGTGTGCAAAATTCTCGGCTAGAAGGCTTTTAAAGAAAATCCCCATCTCTTAACCTAGGGAAGGGAGATAACCCAATAGAAAAACAGGCAAAATGGCTGCCAAAGTCAAAAACCATCAGTGGACATCCTTAACTTCTAATCTTTCTAAATGGGTGCTATGACATATACAGAATGTATATACTAGCTGTTGAGAAATACAGCACATTTTAATACCTAACATTTATTTTAGCGTTATGTTGTTTCGGTATTTTTAATATGTAATGATACAGATATTATTTGTTCGATAAAGAAGACAATAGCGGCCTATTCATTCTCGCCCTATCACTTTAATAGGTTTTATGATACAATGGAGTGAGAATGCGACAGAGGGAATGCAAGGATGCCAATGTAATATCGAGAGCTTCTCACTCCTCGCATTCTTGTTTCGTCCAGTTCTTGTATTACAAACCTATTTACTTGATAGGGTGAGAATGCAAGTTCCTGGGGTTTGTCGACATACAGTAAATATAAATCTCTCTGTGAGCAGGGCATTTTGTAACCAATCACAGAAGTTGCGTAGAGCTATTATTGGTTGTCACAATTTTCAGATCAGAAAATATACAATTTACCTTCATCATGCTTTGGTGTTGATCTTTCATGTGTTTTGGTGAACATTGCATGAAATATAATCCAGATAATGATTAGTACCGTATGTACTTTGTATATGTTTTATGAAAGGCTTCACATTTTAGCTCATCTGGGCAGAAGGCCTGATGGGCTAATGTCATGGCCTGATTGTCCGTCGTCCGTAAACATCTTCTCTGAAACCGCTTGGCCGATTAAGCTGAAACTTGGCATGCATGTTCCCCCTAATGAGTACAGCAGAATTCGTTCATGCGGTGTCAATATGATTTCAAATATGGCTGCCATGGCAGCCATCTTGAATTTGCCAGTAAAATCTTATTATTTTTCGTTAACTACTTCATGGATCTTTCTCAAATTTGGTACACCGGTTCCCCTTTGGGTCTAGTTGTACAACATGTGTACTTTAGTCCAATTTGAATATCCAATATGGCCACCAGGCGGCCATCTTGGATTTCCCCATGAAACATTGTTATCGTGATTTCTCAGGAAGTACTGCATGGATCTTTCTCAAATTTGGTACACAGGTTCCCCTTGGGGTCTATTTGTACTAGATACCTTTTTTCGGTCCGATTCAAAAATCCAATATGGCCACCAGGTGGCCATCTTGGATTTCCCTATGAAACTTTGCTATCGTGATTTCTCAGGAAGTACTGCATGGATCTTTCTCAAATTTGGTACATATGTTCCCCTTGGGGTCTAGTGCAAGATACCTTTTGTGATTTGATTCAAAAATTTTCCTATGAAACTTTTATCACAATTTCTCAGGAACTACTGCATTGATCTTTCTCAAATTTGATACACAGGTTCCCCTTGGGGTCTAGTTGTGCAACATATCATTTCTGGTCCAATTCGAAAACAACATATCATTTCTGGTCCAATTCGAAAATCCAATATGGCTACCAGGTGGCCATCTTGAATTTCCCGATCAAATTTTGTTATCTTGAATTCTCAGGGAAATTACTGCATGGATCTTTGTCAAATTGAGTACACGGGTTCCCCTGGTGGTCCAGTTGTGCAAGATACCTTTTTTGGTTCATTTCGAAAATCCAATATGGCCGCATCTTGAATTTCCCATGAAATCTCAGGAAACTAGAGGTTCCGCTTTGACCCTTGAGTTGCCGCTCCGGCATGAAGCCTATGCTGGTTGTTTTTTTGGGCAAAAACATACGTCTCCCCCAACCTCCCACCTTGCCTTGAATGGGCACATAATTTAAGGAAAAGTGCTATAAAATGAATGTAGCAATAAGTATCTTAAACAAAGCTGCGTATCTAAAAATATTAATTACAAAGAAGCGATTTTCATTGTATATACATGTACAAGTAGATGAACGGTTGGACGGACATCGGACACACATGAATGCATGCACACATACACTAAAACCTGATCAAATGCGGGGGCTATCCCAATGAAGCTTCCGTCCAAGTTTGGTAAAATTCCAGCCAATAGTTCTCAAGGTATCTTGCAGACAAAGCCTGTATATACATGTACAAGCAGATGGACGGACGAACGGACACCGGACGAATGCAGGCACACACACCAAAACCTAGTCAAATGAGGGGCTATCCTAATGAAGCTTCCATCCAAGTTTGGTGAAATTCTGTTCAGTAGTTCTCCAGATATCTTGCAGACAAGCCCTGTGTATACATGTACAGGTAGACGGATGGACGGACATCGGACATGGATGAACGCACGAACACACACAAACATCTAATCAAATGAGGGGGCTATCCCACTATAGCTTCTATCCAAGGGGAGTGAGATTCCGTCCAGTAGTTCTCAAGATATCTTGCAGAAAAGGCCTGTACATACATGTACAAGTAGATGGACGGACGGACACCGGACATGGATGAATGCACGCACACACACCAAAACCTAATCAAATGAGGGGGCTATCCCACTATAGCTTCTATCCAAGGGGGGTGAGATTCCGTCCAGTAGTTCTCAAGATATCTTGCAGACAAGGCCTGTACATACATGTACAAGTAGATGGATGGACAGACGGACACCGGACACGGATGAATGCACGCACATACACCAAAACCTAATCAAATGAGGGGGCTATCTCAATGAAGCTTCCATCCAAGTTTGGTAAAATTCTGTCCAGTAGTTCTCCAGATATCTTGCAGACAAGCCCTGTATATACATATACAAGTAGATGGACGGACGGACAGACACCGGACATGGACGAATGCACGCACACACACCAATACATAATCAAATGAGGGGGCTATCCCAATGAAGCTCTCATCCAAGTTTGGTGAAATTCCATCTAGTAGTTCTCCAGATATCTTGCCGACAAGCCCTGTATTAACATGTATAAGTAGATGGACGGACGGACACCCGGCACGGATGAATGAACCCACATACACCGAAACCTAATCAAATGAGGGGGCTATCCCAATGAAGTTTCCATCCAAGTTTGGTGAAATTCCATCCAGTAGTTCTCCAGATATCTTGCAGACAAGCCTGTATATACATGTTCAAGTAGATGGACGGACGGACGGACACCGGACATGGATGAATGCACGCACACACACCAAAATCTAATCAAATGAGGGGACTATCCCACTAAAGCTTCCATCCAAGTGGGGTGAAATTCCGTCCAGTAGTTCTCAAGATATCTTGCAGACAAGGCCTGTATATACATGTACAAGTAGATGGACGGACGGACGGACACCAGACACGGATGAATGCACGCACATACACCAATACCTAATCAAATGAGGGGGCTATCCCAATGAAGCTTCCATCCAAGTTTGGTGAAATTCCATCAGTAGTTCTCAAGATATCTTGCAGACAAGGCAAGGGGACGGACAGACATCCATCCAGACATCCAGACATCCAACCAGACAGACAGACGGACAGACAGACAGACAGCACAAACACTAGATGTCTCCCCCCAACATAGTTGGGGGAGACATAATTACTGCATGGATCATTTAGTGTTCAGGGGGGGACAACACAGGTTAGAAACTCATCTATTGCAGTTCTTCAGTAAAAATTTCTTACAGCTACTTTCTCCAGTTACAGCCAGATGAGCTACAGTGCCTTGGCACTATCTTTGTGTATTCTGTGTTGCTTTTGCTTGCACATCATTCGTTTGAAACAGATGCAAGAATCTACACTGAATATCGCTATATATGTAATATATAATCAGTTCTCGAGTAAAACCAGCCACTAATGTGGTTAGAGAGAACTACCTCCCTAAAATGAATGTAAAAACGTCGTTTTTGCTTAATAACTTCCGATTTATTCCTCATAACACTCCAAAGTCTTCAGGTGACCTAGCGTATATACTGTTACAAGTCTTCAGGTGACCTAGCGTATATACTGTTACAAGTCTTCAGGTGACCTAGCGTATATACTGTTACGTGTCTTAACAGTGAATTTTCAATGAAAGTTTGCATAGTCCAATTTTTAATAGAGAACAAAGAGTGTCTATTGTTATGCAAATTACATGACAATTTTGATTTTCTAATACCACCCGATGCGAAGGTTTCTTTCATACCACCTATGGTGACAGACTATGCCAGTACATTCGAGTCCCAGGATAAAGTTAGCACCAGTTTACTGTTCATCTAGCATGTTACTTTTTCTATTGAGGAAAGCAATGAAAAAACTACCTGAATCGTTTATTCAGAGATTTGCAGGGCAATAATTTGGATTACATGTATTTAGTCTTCCATCGTGGTTTGCCAAGGGACAGGAAATCTGTTTTCCAAATTATGGCACATCCTTCCAAACAAACATGCATCAGAGGAACAGGACATTGATCATGTGTTAACTTTGAATTTTATCCTCCCCCGCCTCTCTATCCCCTTCCCCCCCCCCCCCATGTTTCTCATCATTTCTGGGAAATGAGCAGTCTTCATTAATACTGGTACTATTGAATGGTTCAATAGAGCAGCAACTCCCTAACATGCCGAACACAGTATGTCTATGTAAAAATTACCCGCAAAGGGTGAAAAATTTCCGTGTCTTTTATAATGTTAGATGACTAGAGTTCATTAAAAAAACCTATTTCACTGTGATCAGAACAATAATACCTGGACATTATGCTCAATCACAGTATGTCGGTGATCACCTAGACTAAGAAAACACGGTGTCCCAATTTCACTGAAACAAGGCCGAAGGGGGTGCCTGATTGTATTAAATGTGCTTGACATTAAGCCAGTACTGAAATTCCACAGGTCGTAAATATTGCCAGTGCGCGTTAATTATACGGAGGAATTACGTGAAATTTACAGACAATAATTTGCACTCATTCACCAATTTTCAGCTACCAGTACTTCATCTGAGTATTGACCAATCACATAGCTAGCCTGTCCCGCTAGCTAGCTAGCTAGTATGATACATTTGTGTGAGTGAAGTCGGGTTCAGCACTATTTCGGCCATATAGCGACGATATAACTAACTACGATATGATTAGCTGGACATGTGCGACAATCCATGCACAGAGTATTTAGAATGCATTAAATCTCTGTGTATGTAATGCTTGACCAGTGCTAGTCCTGGAAAAAAAAATGTTAATTTGAGCTATCAATACAAGTACACCTTATAACTCAGTCAGGGGGAAACTTTCTTTGATCATCTTGTGCTTTTGCCTGTCTAGTGCCAAGCAGACTAGATGTGCCTGCGGGTTAGATGTGCCCTGGCTACAGATACAGTGTCCGAATCTTGCCGAAAGATGAAACATTTGTTCCCTTACAGTTTGGCCATTAATATAATATGTAAACCAAAAATTTCCCATCCTGTAATTTTCATGGAAAGTTTTAAGGAAGGTCTTGAATTTCTTATTGGAACTTTTCAATCAAGATTTCTTCTTGGAACTTTGGATCATTTTCTTCAGCTTCTTGAGGCTATAAACCACAGATTTCTGTAGCCCTGCAGTCAGAATTGTTTTCACACTCTGACTCCAACTTGACTGTTTCACAATCTGAGCTATACTCTTAGCCACCAGCTCGTCACACTGACTGCTCTGTGCAAGACTACGGATCACTTCTTCTGTATCAAAGTACTGTCCGCTCACATAGCGCATGGCTGCCAAGTTCATTTGAACCATTTTGGGGAGTAAGCTGAGATGATGGTATTGAAGTACATGGTTGGGGTACTGCTCCAGTCGGCCTTTGTCTTTGTGCCAGTACACGTGTTCCTCTTTGTTGAGGACGTACTGGTACAGCTGCCTGAATCTTTCCATATTCGGTTTCACGATGTTGGTGATTTTGTTCTTGTCTTCCCCGACGAACATTCTGAAATCACCTTGGTATGAGAGACCGGTGATCGTGACGAAAAGCTCTTCCTCGCTGAACTGTTCGGGCAAGAGGAGCAACGCGGCATGGATGGCGCTTTGTAAGTTTATCTGCAATGCTGTTAGGAGGTTTGGGTTTGAAGGGAATTTCAGTATCTTTACAGGTTTGTGAAGTCTACCACTAATGTATAAAGTCTCCCAGTCCAGTAAATCTGTGATCAACTCATCAGTGCCGATGACGCCATACTTGATGAGGCGCCCTTCACACTTGACCAGGGTGTTGAAGTAAATCCTCGCTCCATAATTACTCTGAAAACGACCCACATACCGTGGACCAAAATACTTGAGGAATGAATAATGTTTCCTGTTGCGACGGATATTCTCTCTGTGCCATGACACTGGGTCATCCACTGCGATGATGAAATCCACCATGTTCTCAGACATATCTTTATGCCCCTGTTGTTCAAACACGCCCGAGCCATATGCAAAAGCCATTTGCATTTTGTCTGGGAGGTGTCCCAGAATTCTGTGCAATGGCGAATCTATTATTCCCACTTCCTGGCGTTTTACAAGTATCTTCGACTTTGTCGCTGGAATTGAAATTTGTCTTGTACCGAGTTGAGCACAGTTTTGGGACCTTGACATTATGATTGGTGTATTACACAGTTGTCTGTAGAGGAACGCTCCACATTTAGAAATACCCGAGAAAGAACCCATTTTGTAACGATACTTGAGACTCGATTTATTTCTCGGGAGGCATAGAATCGTCTTTGCAAAATACACCCATACTCTGTACGGACTGGTTTTTGAGCATTTCAAGTTGATGTTTACCTCTTCGCATCAGATACTCAACATAGAGGATTTCTGTTTTGCTGATCTTCGCATTTTTCTTGAATTCGCTCCGGATGTAACCATGGAATCCTGGCCTATCTTGAGTAGATCTCAGAAACTGTTTGTACAGACTCAGCACCTGGATTTGAAGTTTACTGTGTCTAGGCATGTTTGTCTTGATCAATTTAAATTGCAGTCCTCATGGTTGATGGAAATTTAGCTCCCGACACCAGTTCCGATTCTGAAAATATACAAAATAGAATATGTAAAACCATCATTATTTATCCACTGCAAATTTAATATGTATCCACGAGTTCAAGAATCAATAATGCATTTTGTGAATTCTACGATAATTAAATCAAAGCATTTTTTAAGTATTTAATGGAACAAAATCCAATGCATCCTATTTTGAATTTAGACACTCTGAAGTTCCCCACAATTGACATGAATTTGGACATCCTGCAGATGTTCCCCAGAATTAACATGAATAGATATTCTGAAGTTCCCCAGAATTAACCTGGATTTGGACACCATTAAGTGTCCCAGAATAACCTGGATTTGGACACCCTGAATTTCCTACATAATAAACATGAATTTGGATAAACTGAACTAAATGAATTTGGACACTCCACAATTAAGGAAAGTAAATAAATCATGAAATTTTCTAGAGTTAACATATGTATAATAGACACCCTGAAGTTCCTAAGGATTAGCATGATTTTGGACACTAGTCAAGAAGAACGGCACCTGAACCGTAACATTGCGTATAGATGTGATTTTTTTTCATCAAATGATGGCGGAAGGTGTCTACATCGATAATCCGTCGGGTGCCACTCAGGCACCCTTGGGCATTTTACTCTAGGCCACGCCCCTTTTCCAATATTATGACATAATTAGGTAAAAATGAAAAAACATGTCATGCTTGGTGTCAAAATGCAGCGCAAAGCTTGTTTATTATTAGGATCATGAAATTAATGGTCAAATATGGTGCGGGCAAGCCTCATGGATGATTTAGCTAAAACCGAAATCTCCAAATATCGAAAAATCGATTGAAGTTTATGAGCAATGCTACGGTAACCATCAATATTTCACATCAGAAATGAAAGTCACCGTGGACTAATGGTAACCTAATGATTTTCATATGATTGGCCGCGTCTGATATCATTTAGTAAATAATTAGGTTCAAATTATACAAATGGTAATAGTTATGTGACACACATGCGTAAAATAACATAAATACAGGCAACAGTCACATGGACAGATAGTATTGGCAATTTTCGCTGAGGGGGAATTCCAACAAGAGAATAACTTGCTTAAATCATAAATACATGATACATTCTTTATTTATGACTTATTCGTGGCTCTTGTATGTAATCACGGAATTGTAGATTGTTGAGCAACTGTTCATTCTGCTGGCTGAAAAAAATTACCACTCGTCCTCGTCCACCACCGTCGACGGTACTGAGACAGTGTGCTCCTTAGCACAGTGATCCTCTGAGCCACACTTGCAGTATGTTGTACAGGACAACTTAGCTGACCGACAGATACAACGATTTGTTGGACAGGGCAATTCCGACTTGCACGAGCAGGCAACAATCTGTAGGATTGAGGACCACGCCAGTGCCGTGATGAGGGGTAGGCATATTGTCCTCCAGTTTCCACCCAAATTGTCCGATGTCAACCATTGGTGGTTCCACCTGGTAATAATAATAATAATAAGCTTTATTTCAAGAGGGTGGTACAATACTCAGTCAGCTGCAGGCTGATCTACCCTGAGGCCCTCACACACACACACATGTACAAAATCAGCATCAATAGAGAAGAATATTGACAGACATATATTCAGTAAAATAAAATAGTACTAATCAAACATTTTTCATATATTGAGTTCTAAAACTCTGCACTGAGGAAGCACTACGGCATTCTGGTTTTAGTGAATTCCACAAAACTGAACCAGAGTATGACAGAGACTTTTTGAATAGTTCAGAATGTGGAAGGGGAATTTTCAAATTGTTATTTGTGTGAGAACGGAGAATCCTATGACTAGAGATATTGTTCGAGAAGAGTTCTTTCATATAATGTGGGTAGTGATCATCTGCTGCTCGCCAAACCAGAACTTGCAGGCGAGCACGTTTGATATGACACTTTGCAGACTCTTATGTCGGTGAGAGACTCCTGATCTTGGGTGGTTCAATCTTCTTGCTGAACGTCGTGTATCTCAGATCATTAAGTGTTGTTGATATACTGCCGCCATACAACTGCACGAGGAACCGCAATCCAACCTGCATCCAGTCAGCCTCAGCTGCTCCTGGATCTGTGAATACCTTTAAATTAAAACCAGACTTCAGAAGGATGTTGATTGCCGATAACCTCCCTTTACCGAATGGGTATGACACGGTATCGCATCCTGAGAGCGCATGTACACCCTAACATTCTTCTGGTTGACCAAACCATCTTCACATATGTCTATGAGAAAGTACAACGGCCAAATACTCGATATCACCGCCACGGCGTCAAAAATAGGAGACAAGTGCTTCGACCTACTGGGTGTACATGCTCTCTCAGGATACGATACCGTGTCATATCCATTCGGTAAAGGGAAGGTATCGGCAATCAACATCCTTCTGAAGTCTGATTTGAATTTAAAGGTATTCGCAGACCCAGGAGCAGCTGGGGCGGTCTGGATGCAGGTTGGATTGCGGTTTCTCGTGCGGTTGTATGGCGGTAGTATATCAACAACACTTAATGATCTGAGATACACGACGTCCAGCAAGAAGATTGAACCACCCAAGATCAGGAGTCGCTCACCGACAGAAAAGTCTGCAAAGTGTCATATCAAACGTGCCCGTTTGCAAGTTCTGGTTTGGCGAGCAGCAGACCAGGTGGAACCACCAACGGTTGACATCGGCCAATTTGGGTGGAAACTGGAGGATAATATACCTACCCCTCATCACGGCACTGGCGTGGTCCTCAATCCTACAGACTGTTGCCTGCTCGTGCAAGTCGGAATCACCCTGTCCAACAAATCGGTGTAGCTGTTGGTCAGCTAAGTTGTCCTGTACAACATACTGCAAGTGAGGCTCAGAGGATCACTGTGCTAACGAGCACAATGTCTCCGTACCGTCGACGGTGGTGGGCGAAGACGATGAGGATGACGAGTGCTAATTTTTTAACCCAGCAGAATGAACAGTTGCTCAACAATCTACAATACCGTGGGACACGAATAAGTCATAAATAAAGAATGTATCATGTATTATGATTTAAGCCAGTTATTCTTTTGCTAGAATTCCCCCTCAGCGAGAATTGCCAATACTATCTGTCCAAGTGACTGTTGTTACAGTTGACTCAATTTATGTTATTTTACGCATGTGTGTCACATAAATATTACCATTTGTATAATTTGAACTTAATTGTTCACTAAATGATATCAGACGCGGCCAATCATATGGAAATCATTAGGTTACCATTAGTTCACGGTGACTTTCATTTGTGAAATATTGATGGTTACCGTAGCATTGCCCATAAACTTTGATCGATTTTTCGATATTTGGAGATTTCGGTTTTAGCTAAATCATCCATGGGGCCTGCCCGCACCATATTTGGCCTTTAATTTCATGATCCTAATAATAAACAAGTTCTGTGCTGTAGTTTGACACCAAACATGACATGTTTCTTCTGTCTTTTCATTTTGACCTAATTATGTCATAATATTGGAAAAGGGGCATTGCCTAGAGTAAAATTCCCAAGGGTGCCTGGGTGGCACCCGACGGATTATCGATGTAGACACCTTCCGCCATCATTTGATGAAAAAAAATCGCATCGATACGCTATGTTACGGTTTGGGTCATTTTATTAGGAGTGTCTCCTCAACTACACCCTGAGTTCCCCAGAATTAACATGGATTTAGACATCCTAAAGTTTAACATGGATTTGGACATCCTAAAGTTCCCAATATTAACGTGGAGTTGGACACCCTGAAGTTCCCCAGGATTAACATGGATTGGACACCCTTAAGTTTCCAAGGATTAACATGAATTTGGACACCCTGAGGTTCAATCAATATGAAAGTGCTAGGAAGAAGATACTATGTTGTAGGGAAAATCTGAAAATTTTGGAGGTGTGTTTGAACATTGAGTGTGGCTGTTTACCAGAGCTGTAAACACCCTGACAACACCAATCTCAGTGGTTTCTGTTGTTTTACTTGGCTGGGCGAAACAACATTTTGAACTGCTGAGCGGTAATCTACTAACACTAAGGGGTCAAATTATCAGCCTAACAGGAATTTCCTACAAATCTCCAGATGTGACATGTCAGAACTGCCTAATACATATGACAAATCCACTAATGCAGACACATGAACCATTGATCGGCAAATTATTTACTATGTATGGATCACAAATTTATGTCGAATATACTGATCCTTTTATTATGATCCTTGAAAATCTAAAATTACAAATTGACAGTTTTAACATGACCATGTACATGTAATAGTCTAACATGTCTAATAAAGAGACGATGTCGTTCCAGAGATACCATAGATCCCCGAGCACTTGTAGTCGTCAATTTTTCCCACCTCTTGCATATCGCTCCAATTGAGAGTCAGTGAACTAATCACCTCAAGGAACCAAAATTTAAATGCTGCATGTAGACTGAGATATCTCACATGGTCTGGGATTTGGCAGGTTCAGCACTAGTGATAACCACCTTATAAATGGATTTTGACTGGCCGTAATTGGTAGGCAAAGAAATTCCACATGTCATATCAGCTACATGTATGAGCATGCAGTGCAGCACCGGTAAGTCCACTTTACCATTAAACAGAGGACTGAACATTTGTCAACTGCTTTCCTTTCAGCTGTCTTTGCCTTGACAGAGAATCTCCACATGAAAACAGAAACAATGGTTATGGAATCGGTTGCCAATTTATAATGATTTTTCTTAACCTACCTTCAACAGTTCATAGGGAATGAAGCCTTAGTTGTTTCTGGGTAAGGCTGGAACTTTGGGGTGTATCAGTTCCAAACTACGGCACTTAAAAATAAATGGTTTATTAATCACCTTTTCTAGAAATATAGAGAAGTAAAACATCACCAGTATGCGGCATATACCGGGTGAAAATATTATACTGGTAGTGGTACCCTAGTCGCTATACATTACAATTTACCTATCTATAAGGATTTGCTCAAGTTTACCTGACACAAAATTTTAAAAGACGCCCACTTCGCAAAGTTTGGTACGGTAGTCCCTCTAACAATTCAGTCACAGGAAATGAAGTTTCCCACCATAAAATCTAGGGGTGATCAAGTTAATTAGAAAAAGTTCACAAAATGGTCCAGAATCATTTGCAGATAATTCATTATTTCTCTGTTATTTCACTGATTTTAGAGACTGGTCAAATTTATTAGAACAGCCGATTGAATTTTTCTTCAAAATTGGGAATGAATGAATTTTGATAGGGGAATTGAATTATCAGTACAGAGGGAGTACCGTATGGTACAAATCCTCATACTTAATTCACAATGTATCAAAAATTTTGTGAAACTCATTCTTTTGACGGGCATGGTGGCAGTGGCATCATGTGACTTTCACACGGTCACATGGTAAAATATTATACAAACCAACCGTACACGAATGTGAACGATATATAAAAAAGCCTGCAAAAATACTTCCTTTCAAACCTCACCTTGGTCCAGTAGCAGGACTCTGATCTGCAAGTCCAAGGAAATTTTGTTACCCCTATACAAGTCCCTAGTACGCCCACATTTGGATTATGCTTCTCCTGCTTGGTCTCCGCACCTAAAAGGTGATATTGTCCTGCTTGAGAAAGTGCAACATCGGTTTACAAGAATGGTTTCGGGACTACGGCTATTGAGTTATGAAGATCGTCTACTTGCTCTGCGTCTGACATCGCTGGAAACATGTCGAATTCGAGCTGACCTTTTGGAAGTATTCAAGATGTTTAAGGGATTTACTCGTGTGGATATTGCAACATTTTTCAAATTATCTACATCTGCAACTCGAGGTCACAGTTTGAAATTGTTTAAGTGCAGATCTCGGTTGGACACCAGAAAATATTTCTTCAGTCAGCGTGTTGTGGACATATGGAACAGTTTACCGGAGCGAGC
>JAVTVY010010715.1:0-57414 GCA_036873755.1 Hanleya hanleyi
CCAGACCCATAAAAATGTACCTTATGTCTTTCTGGAAACAGAGCACAGGTCATTTGAACCACCCAAACCCGATAGACTCGAATCTATTATCAGCCCTCGGCTGGTGGCGGAACCGGGAAAACCTCATCATGGAGGCCCGAGCTATGTTTCATGACCTGGAAGCTATCGCAGTGGTGCATCAAGCATCACGTGACCCTGCGAGCAGCGCATATTTCGGGGATACGGAACGTGCTTGCAGATTCTCTGTCTCGTCAACAAAGGGTTCGTCCGACCGAATGGCAACTGAACGACTTGGTACTCCGGCAAGTCTTCTTTCAGTGGTCGACTCCTCATGTAGACCTTTTTGCCACGAAGGACAACAAAAAGCTCCCAATATATGTGAGCCCGTTTCCGGGTCCCGTGGTCAGGAATGTACGCTTACGCATATCCCTCGACCATACTAATTCCGATGGTTCTCAAAAAGATCGAGAGCGAGATTTGCAGAGTCATTCTAATCGCTCCTTTCTGGCCGACACGATCGTGGTTCACGAGTCTCCTCAATCGTGTTGTAGACTACCCACGCATTCTGCCGGATCGTCCAGATCTCCTCACAAAATGCCGGAGGCGTCGAGTTCACGACAATCCAGCAATGTTCAAAATGACTGGTTGGAATCTGTCATCGGATCCCGACGTCAGGAGGGCTTTTCTCAACAAACTGCCAATCTCATGGCACGTGCGTGCTGTGAAGTATTATATCGAAGCGACCAAACATCTTCGAAATTTAGACAATCATTTGTGGATTACCCATCAGATCAATAACCACAAACCAGCTTCCAAAGACACCATCGCTCGATGGATTGTTGAAACCATTCAGATGGTCTATGCAGCCGCCCAGACTAAAGAGTTTGTTTTCGTCAAAGGCCACGAGACCAGAGCGGTAGCCACTTCGGAAGCATTATTTAAGGGAGCTTCACTTAGTGACATCATGGACGTTGGTCAGTGAAGATCTGAGCCTACTTTCATCAAGTATTATCTTCTGGACCCTTCTACGTCGACAGCTAGCATTGAAATGGCTACTCTCACTAAAAGGCTGAGCAATACCGCGCATACTATTCCAGTACCTTCCGTTAGAAAGCGCGTTTCGAGCACTCATGTCCAAAGGGACCCGCCCGACGTCTATGCACCCTCGGCGAACAAGCCTCGGCTGGAGTCAAGAAAGCATTAAGTGAGTATATCAAATCGTCACAAATAATGTTTACCCTTTGTCATTGGGCTCGTATTATTAGTGTTTTCCCTAGCAGGTGTATCAAAAGGGAAGCTCGGACTTTCACCAGGGTGGTGCCCCTTCGAGTTAGGAGGTAACAGAGGCCTGGGTTACATATCAATGACGGCCTTTTCGCTCTCAAATTGATACAAGTATCTACCTTTTGTCTTTGGTTAGCCTACCCGCCAAGGTTCCCACAAATTCTAGGGTTACCCAACAGTATTGCATAATATTAAATATTATGCACAAGGTAAGTTTAAAGTGTCTTGATATAAAATGATAGGGTTTTTGTAACCCCCCCCCATTTTATGAAATTACAAGCGTCTAGTCCGTCATTCATAATCCAGCCGTCGTCCATTAGAGAATATCCGCGTCCATGATCCAAAGACCTATTCCATATAACAGTATTAGCACCAAATTCAAAAAGACAATCATTGTATAAATAAAAATAGGCTTGTTTCCTGCAAGAGAGAAGCGGTCAACAATTTTCAATGATGCCGGCAAGACATCAATATCAAATCTGTATCGCTGATCAGTATTCTTAATCCATAATATTCGTTGTAAAGTCGTCATCTAAAGAATGATGTATCTCAGACCGTTATACTTACCTTGCGATCCCGCCTCCCACCCACACAGTTAATCAAAGACTGGGGGAGGTACATAAATGTTCTTGCTTTAAATGCTATGTTATTATAGAATCAAACTGAGGTCTTAAGTTTTTGGCGGGAACTTGGAGCGGTCAAGGACGCCGGAGTTAATGGAGGCCCCGGAGGGGGGTGTCCGTTTTTTCTGGCATTTGGTATAAGAGGTTTAGAATCTACCCAACAGTATTGCATAATATTAAATATTATGCACAAGGTAAGTATAAGAGTCTTTCATAAAATGGGGGGTTACAAAAACCCTATCAGTTATTTGTATACAAGAACTGTGGTCTATCCACATCTGTGAACAACTTTTATCGTTGTGGAACATTTAACAGAACTGCCATGCTCTTATCGAATGATTTGTGCGTCTACTAGTGGATTTACCAAACACGTGTTGGGTGTATAGTGTAAACATTCAACAGATCACTGGCTCCTGTTACTGATACCAGTGTTGCTGTCTTCCAGACCTCTCCCGATAGACACAATTACACTTCCTCGCTATTGAGGGACAACAGCCAGCACAACTTCTCAACGCGGCTCAAGGAATTAGACCTCCACAGCAATTAACACTTGATATCAAACAAAAATAAGAGAACTATGCCATAATTACTAACCTTGGCAGACAAGCCCTCCCTTATCAGGTTGCTTTATTTCTCCACACTATGGGAGATGAAGCTCTTAAAGTATATAACGGTTTTCACTTTGACACTCCAGAAAGAACTGTGCAGGAAATTCTGGACAAGTTTGATGGATTCTCTGTCGGAGAAGTGAACGAAACATACCAGAGATAGGTTTTCAACAAGCGTGACCAGACTGATGGTGAAAGCTTTGAGAGTTTTCGTGCCGCCATCAGGTCACTGGTAAGGTCATGCAATTACTGTGATCAATGTATAGAGTCTATACTACGTGACAGAATCGTGCTTGGAATCAGAGATTCCACAACTCAGACCACTCTGCTGAAAGAACGCCATCTAACTCTGGATACATGCTTAGACATTTGTAAGGCTGCGGAAAACGCCAGTACACAATGTCGTGCTCTACGACCTGAAACTGAATAAAATATACACTGGCAAACCTAAGAATAAGTATCTGGGCCACAAGAAGAACATCCCAAGAAAGGGTAAGAATGAAATGGAGTGTCTTTTCTGTGGTTGAGCTTACAAGATTAGGAAAGAAGAATGTCCCGCCTGGGGCAATACCTCCACTTCCTGCAACAGGGACATCCAATTTGCTAACAAGTGTCCCGACAAGAAGTCAAGACACAAACGCTTTTCTCACAAGAGAGTAAACTATGTGACAGAAAACTCTTCTAAGGACGAAGAGTGGGTAAACTCCGTGAAGACGAGAGATGCAAAGGACAAATGTCACATGCGGTGGACGATTCCGATGTCGTTTTCCAAGTTGACACTGGAGCCTCAGTCCACATCCTGCCTGTTAGCTATGCGGCCTACCTTGAGCCAACAACTAAAAAGCTCAAAATGTGGAACAACTCTGAAGTCTCACCTGCCGGCGTCTGTCGGAAAACTATACACAACCCTGAAAACAGGAAGAAGTACTCTGTTGAATTTGTGGTGGTGAGGGATGACGTTACTCCCCTAATCGGACTCAAGGCGGCCGAACAAATGGGCCTCATCACAGTCAACGATGATAACGTTGACAGAGTTGCAGCAGTATCTCTCACGGGACATTTTCCAGAAGTCTTTGATGGAAATCTCGGAACACTTCCCGGCGTTCATCACCTGAAAGTTGATGAAACTGTTCATCCTGTCGTCATGCCTTCTCGACGCATACCAATTGCTGTCCGTCCTGAACTCAAAGCAGAATTGGATGGTCTGACCAAAATGGACGTCATTGCTCCGGTAGACAAACCAACGCCCTGTGTCAGCCAGATCGTGATCGCGCGGAAAAAGTATTGTGACCTGAGGGTATGTATTGACTCCCGTGAACTTAACAAAGCTCTACTCCGCGAACACTACACTCTACCAATACTCCAGGATAACCTTCATGAACTAGGTCAATCTCGTGTCTTCTCAAAGGCCGATCTCTCATCCGGGTATTGGCACGTAGAGCTGGACAAAGAATCCAGCATGCTGACGACCTTCCAGACCTGTTTTGGACGATACAGATGGCTCCGTCTCCCCTTCGGGACAAACGTCTCATCTGAATCTTCCAGAGAAAACTTCTTGAGGCTCTCGATGGCCTCCCTGGCGTCGTGTGTATCGCGGACGATGTGCTCATTCATGGCAAAGCGCCAAAAGACTGATCGAAACCTTGAGATGTTCCTAGCATGCTGCAAGGAAAAACACATCCAATTGAACAAGGACAAACTGAAATTGCGAATGAGTGAAATCCCCTTTATGGGACACAAGATTTCCAAAGACGGTCTCCACTCTGATCCTGAGAAGGTCAAGGCCGTTTCGGAGATGACTGCTCCGAAAAACTTAAGAGGAACTCGGACTCTACATAGGCTTTGTGAACTACTTCGCGAAATTCCTACCCCATCTCACGGACGTTATCAAGCCGCTTCAGAATCTCACGAAGAAAGACGTGCCATGGGTGTCATAGAGTTCACAGCAAAACGCGTTTGAGAAGGTCAAAGAGCTTGTCGCAAATGCACCTGTTCTAGCATTCTATGACCCCAACAAAGAATTTACTGTTGAGAATGATGCAAGTGACTACGGTCTTGAGTCGGCTCTACTCCAAGAAGGCAAACGTGTAGCTTTCGCTAATAGATCGTTGACCGATGCAGAGACCAGGTACGCCCAGATCGAAAAAGAGATGCTCGCGGTGAGTTTCGGCCTGGCAAAGTTCCATCACTACACTTACGGGCGACGAGTAACTCGTCACGGATCATCAACCACTTGTGTCAATCAAGACTAAGCCTCTGTCCAAAGCGCCGAGAAGACTTTACTGCTCCGGACACAGGAATATAACTTTGACCTGATCTACAAATTCCCGTTGCGGACACTGTCGCGAGCTCCACTGGCTGAGAAACCGGTAACTGACTTGGTTCATGTCAGCAATCTCACCTTTAGTCCGATCAGCAGTGGACGACTCAACGAAATACGCGTGGTTACACAGTGTGATGAGACCATGAACTGTCTCAAAACCACCATCATGGCCGGAATACAAGTTGTCACTACCGCATCTGCTCACCCCATACTACAGCTACCGCGATGAGCTGACACTACAAGATGGCATCATCCTGCGCGAAGAAAGAGTGGTGATTCCAGCAGCCATGCGTACTTAAATGAAACAGAAAGTGCATGCAGGTCACATGGGCATCAACTTATGCCTACGCCAAGCTCGAGAACTGATCTTTTGGCCTGGCATGTCTAATGACATTCGACAATACGTCGAATCCTGTGACATTTGCATCTCACACAGCGACAAACAGGCTCCTGAAACTCCCTACCTGCATGAGGTTCCCACTCGCCCCTGGGAAAAAGTGGGCACAGATATGTTCTCCAAAAGGGAAGAAACTATTTGGTAACGGTGTACTATCACAGCAATTGTGTTCCTTCCAGAAACAACTGCTGAGACCGTCGTAACCAAAATGAAACACCACTTCGCGAGACACGGCATTCCTGACACGGTGATCAGTGACGGAGGTCCTCAATATACCTCAGATAAGTTAAGAGTGAAGTGAAGTGAAGATCCGTACTTAGGTCTGCTCAACCGCCGTAATACGCCAACTGAAGAGCTACAAACCAGCCCAGTACAGAGACTCATGGGTCGAAGGACAAAGACTCAACTGCCAAAAGCATCTGCCAGACTTGGGCCATCCAGCCAAAACGTCAAATCTGAGGTAAAACGAATGGAAGACAAACGCGCAACAGTCGCTCAACGCCACAGTAATAGGCGAGTTTTAAAACCTCTTATACCCGGCGATGTATTGAGAATTCAACCGATACAATCTGGCAAGCGCATATGGCAACAAGCTACAGTCAGCATAAAGCTGAAGAGCAGATCATACGAGGTCACGACCGACGACGGTAGGACTTACAGGACTTACGCCAATTTCTCCGTGCCTCTGTGAGATTACGGGATCCACCAAAAGACATTCCCCCAATTCCCAAATCTCCATCTAGGCATCCAAATGTGTCCCCCAGCCCTTCACACGTCCCTACGCCAGCGACACGCCATCCAGAACGACTGGACACTCCACCACCAACCACACCGAAGCGGAACACTCCCTATCAGACGAGATCTGGTCGAGTCGTGAGGACAGTAGAAAAACTGAATCTGTGACTTTCGCGGAACATTCAGTGAAATTACCAACTTGGTTTAATACATAGCTAGTGTGCTGTAGTCAATGACAATGATCACCTCAATATAATCATAATCACAGTCTATTATCAACATATTCTCTACTAGTGTAATATATCTCCTGTTTTGAAGGGAAAATGGTAATACGTCTGAACATGCTTCGTTTCTCAAACGGACAATTGATCTGAACAATCCCGTGAATGAACATTTCAAGAACTATAATCTTTGACATACTATAACGCTGAACAAAGACTATACAGTGACATCTCGTGTTCACCCTGAAGCCGTGGCAATATACATATTTATTTGACCATATTTATACAGGGTAGCCTGTTCAGTGAAAAACACTGATCTCCCACAGGGCCCTGTTACATGCTCACAGCCACACCACAGTAATAAACTATAACACTATCACAGAATTATGTAAAAATAACATAAAAATACACCATAAGAATATGAGACAGAACTATATACAGATATTGATACCCCATTGATCCGATGATCCTTTTAAGGGGCATTTAAAAATTTAAAATATAATCTTTTAAAATGACCAGATGTAGCTTGTGTAACTACTAGAGGCAAGGAATTGTACAACATTGCACCTCTGTAATTCAGAGTACGTTTCCCTGTTTCAAGATGGTTCTGAGTGAGTGATAACAGGCCATTTGCTGCCGATCTTGTATTGTAGTTGTGCAACTCCTTAACTCTAGTATACTTACTATTCAAATACGAAGGACCTTCGCCGTTGACACACTTATGTACAAACTGGCACACATGAAAATCTTGTCTATTAGAGAGTTTGTGCCAGTGAAGCTGTCTCAACATAACATCAATGTGGGCACGTTTGCCCTCATGAAGGATTATCCTAGCTGCTCTATTCTGCAGAAGTTGCAGTTTGGAGTGTAAGGTCTTGCAGCAATTAGACCAGATTATGTCACAATAGTCGAAGTGAGGGAGGATAAGCGTGTTATACACAGTAAGCAAAGCACGATGGTTTAGGTATTTTCTGACTCGTGCCAGAACAGCAATACGCTGGGAAATCTTACTGGTTAGTTTGCTCATGTGAATTTTCCACGTGAGCTGTGGGTCAAACCAAAGACCCAAGTATTTGAAAGAATCGACATTTTCCAGTGGTTCTCCGTTGACCTTAATCTCCATATTTCCGGCCCCAGTCAGTCTTTGACTGGTCCCAAATAGCATAGTTTTGGTTTTATTAATATTTAAACTGAGTCTGTTTTGAGCTAACCATTCACTTACAATTGTCATTTCCATATTCAAGACACGTGCAATTTCCTTACTGTCTTTCGCGGGGAAAAATAATGCGGTGTCATCCGCATATAGAACAATTTTGCAATTTTGTATTTCACTCGAAAGGTCATTAATATAAATAATAAATAGCAGCGGACCAAGTATTGACCCCTGTGGAACGCCACACGTCACCTGTTGGGATTCTGAGTTGTGGCCGTTCACATTAGTAGTTTGTTTCCTATCAAATAAGTAATTTGAGAACCAATCACTTTCCAGTCCCGCCACTCCAAAACTGCCGAGTTTTGAAAGTAATAACTTATGATCCACGGTATCCTCCTCCATAATCGCTCACTTTCCATAAGGGGGAGGATGTTACGTGAATAAATATTCATCATGAACTCTGGAGGTCGCCACCAATATATAGCCTGGGGACTTCCCCCTGGTGTCACTCTCATGTACTTCTCGGTAGCACAGTAAACCTCTTAGCACAGTAACGCCTTGTGTTTCTTATGATCTCTTATCATATATCTACGTGGTTTACCTCAACTTACCTGAGGTACACGGCACATATAATACCGCTTTTAAATAGGCACAAATGCAGGTAAAATGACCAGAGCATATGGCCATATCAGATATGGACAAGTCAATACATCAAGCTTATATTCTAATGACTATACAGCCTATCCAACTATGCATATTCAATATTACAAAAGTCAATATTAAACTTGTACTACTAGCATCAGTATATTCACGTATCCTATTGGCAAACAATACGTTCTACCTCTCTACGAGTCATCAAGTATTCTAAAGCTCTTTAGCCTCAAAGGCATAATATCACATATGATGGGTATAAGCCCATACCTTTTTGAAATGTTTATGCAGTGTGGCTATTATGAATCTATGAAGTGTGGGGTCTTCAAGAATGCAGTGTATTTGCAGTGTGTGGGAATTGGTATTGTGGGTCTCTGAAGTGTGGCTGTGACTTCAGTTGAAGTACCCCTGAAGTGTGCCTGCAGTTTGAATTATGAATATAAGGTTCCGCAGAAACTCTCCAATATAGTGTGCTTTTCAATTTAGTGTATGTGATGAGAGGATGGAAGAAAAAGAAGAATAATCACAAATACATAACATGATAAACAAAATTTACAATATAGTTTTATTCAGATACAAGAGGCACACTAAGTATATTATATATACATCAGCAGCACAAACATTTTTTTACTTTAGACAAACTAGAGCATCAAATTTGATCTACATGTAGACATAATTTCAGTATATAAATTGATCAACATGTACAGAAAACAAAAGGAGTTCAACTAGAGTAGAAGATGGTAAATATAATTTTTCAGTGTACACAAAGCAGACATGATCCTTACATCATCCACTGGCAAAGCAAAAGTGTCTTTATATGGCGAGATTCTGTTGGTGGACGTTTCGTCCCCGAGGCCCGCCCCCTGTACAGAACTTGTGGTCTTTGATATATGTTGGCATTTGTGGGAAGTTGATGCTGGGTCGACATCGGGCCTTACATACTAGTCTTTTGTGTTAATTGCCGTCATTTACATCTGACGACGATACAGCTCACCAATCTCCAATGTACGAGTTGTCACAGCGAAACAGTTCACCAATTACCAGTATACGAGTTGTCAGAGCATTTCCATCATAGCTCTCTAGATTTGCATCTAATACCGCTTATGCCGGTGCTAGGGGCCGTGTGGTCATATCATCCAAGTTGCCACATGAACAGGTACAATAAAAGCGTACCTGAGATACAACACATATCACGAATCGTTAGATTCTTGGTATGTGCTTTAGAATAGGTTAACCAGAAGATATTCTGTGAAGTCATGTGACGCAGTCAGTATGTCGGCACCTCTTCCCACTTCCCTTATATGTGTTGTAATTTCGCAGACTTGAATTTGCCTCTGAAGGAGCCCGAATGTAGAGAGATTGGGAGTCGCTCCGAGAAATTTGTCTAATTCTCCGGATTTCAGCTGACCTTAGCTCTGATTTTTGTGTATACTTTTGGCAATTACCTGTGGTGAAAGTTTGGAATTATTTCTCAGTTTTTGCTGTTCAGGGCGTTTTTTGCCTTTGTCAATTCGGCCCGGCTTGGGAAGGCAGAGAGCCGCCATTACTACCGTTTCGGTCTTTGTGACAGAGAGTCTGCAAAAATAAATTCTGCCTCTCTTCTTTTCTCCAATTGTTCGCTGTCTGTTAATATTTCGTATTCTGCTGGTGTATATATTTCCTTGTTGGTTTAGTTTAGTTTGTAGTTGGTTCGTTTTTCGTTCAGTTTGGCTTAGGTCGATTTGCACATATCTGTATATGTTGAGCTGGGCTCAGTACATGTACATAGTGAAGGTATATACTTGTATGCTGTAGGCTAGCCCCCAGAATACAGGTTCTTTTTCGTATGGCCTCGGCCTATATCAGGGATGGCCTCGGCCTATATCAGGGTCACAGTGCATATCTATCAAGCGGTCAGCTGACAGCGTGATTTAAGACGCGAGACTTCCGGCTAGCTATGGACTACATAAGACAATGCCCTCCCTTAACCACTGTCTTTTCTATCACGCGGCAGTGTGTGTGTATGGTGAGGCTGAAAAAAACAAAACAACAACAATGCCTTCGTGTAAAGGTCATGGACCGAATGAGCGTTGCTCAAGCAAGTGTACTCACAGTCACAGTATTGTGGATGGAGTTTTCGGGTCCGAGTCGGACATGTCGGCTTCTTTCGAGGGCTTCGATGAGAATGGAGTTCCCCATAATGTCTTTGCCTGACATGGCTATTATGCCGGACAAACGTGCCACCGGTGTAGCAATAATGGTTGTCCCGCAGTATTGGTTGTCCGAACCTGTACCTGGCAGTGGTTGTCCTGACTGAAACCCAGTTTCAGGTACCAGTTGTCCACTCGATACATATTACTCTTGCACATGTTGTAATGCATTAATATTATATTTGCATTCGGACAACTATTCATGGGGGACAACCTCTCTTATTACAACAGTGGCAATATTAGTTGTCCCCCATGACGTGCTGTCCATCGTATTATCAGACAAACTAGGTCACGGTATAAAGGGGACAAATTTTCAGTGGTTCGGCAGCTGTCCCAAGTGGTGCAGGGGAAAGAGGCGCGGTAATATGGATGAGCGGGTTCCAGTAAGTTGTGGGTTTGAATCCCATCCGCGTCACCTTATTTTTTTTATTATGGTACATTATCATATTTTCCATGCTATTTTTTTCACGGATCATTTGTGGATTAATGACGCAAAATTTTTGTTACATATATTTTAATGTTCCTTATTACTTAGTTCTATTCTCAAATATGTTTGACGTATTATTCGTCAGTTTCTTCCTATCACAGTCAACAGTGTTTTTGTTGAACTGATGTACACGTTATATACAACATATTTCGCTATTAAAGTAATCCACGTAGGCCTGCACAATAAGATGGAGGCAAACTAACACAATTCTAATTTTGAAAAAGACACTGTAGGTACAGAAGTTGCGGCATTTTGTATTGCAATGTGCTTGTTTCAGGTTAATCCGGGGACGTTGAATCCGAATCTGCTTGTTCTCAGATTAATTTTGCATACTGAAACATCAGAACTGCTAATTAACCGTAATGACCAAGTCACTTGAGCATTTGGTGTCAATCTCTGCCGGGTAGGAAGGCCGTCAGTAGTATGTAGCAAGTCAATTCGGGTCTTTGCGCCTCACTGCGCATGCGCAGAACTTGGTGTGACGTCATAAGTGTGGCTGTGCGCATGCGTGAGTGATATGTGAGTGGGTGTGGGTTCAAAATGGCGGCACCTTTATTTTCTACAGACCACTTAAAGTCCGCCATTTTGAACCCACCCCCACTCACCGGTGCACTGATTGACCTGGGTGAGTGGGTGTGGGTTCAAAATGGCGGCTTGTGGTGTTGTGTGTGTAAAATAAGGTGCCGCCATTTTGAACCCACCCCACTCACCGGGTGAGTCAGTGCACTGTGTTGGTGGGTTCAAAATGGCGGCTTTTTTTTACGGGGATGGGTTGTGCGCATGCGTGAGTGATATGTGAGTGGGTGTGGGTTCAAAATGGCGGCACCTTTATTTTCCCCAGACCACTTAAAGTCCGCCATTTTGAACCCACACCCACTCACCGGTGCACTGATTGACCTGGGTGAGTGGGTGTGGGTTCAAAATGGCGGCTTGTGGTGTTGTGTGTGTAAAATAAGGTGCCGCCATTTTGAACCCACCCCCACTCACCCGGGTGAGTGAGTGCACTGTGTTGGTGGGTTCAAAATGGCGGCTTGTTTTTACGGGGATGGGAGTTGAGTATCCTCCATTTTGAACCCACCTCCACTCATCAATTGACGTGGTGTGGTGTGGGTTCAAAATGGCGGCTTGGTTTTAAGGGCGTGGGAGGTGAGTATCCACCATTTTGAACCCACGTGAAAAAAACGTATAAAAGCAGTCGATTTTTAGGGAAAGGGTGTATTCATTGCACTAATTTTGCGTAGCACTGTGACTTACCTGTCTGCCTGCCTGCCTGCCTGCCTGCTTGCTTCACCTCTAGTCAGTCATCCAACCAGTTTGCCTACTTGTATCAGCTGTGGACACTCCATTTACTTTTTTCGATTTTACCAGTGCCAATTCACTAGACTATTACTCCGTAATAGTTTTTCACCAGCCCATAGTCATGGCGTCATCATCATCATTATTTTTAGCGAGGCTTGCAAAGTACCGTGTTCGTCTGATTGATGAGATGGAGCGTGTGGGTGACTTATGTGATTTCCTTATGGCGGAGGAAAACATACTCCTGGAAGAGCGTGTCGAAGAAATCATGGCGGAGAAAACCCTTTCAGCACAAAACAGAGCTCTCATCGATGATGTACCGCACTTTACCTACTATGGATTTCTAGCCTTCGTGGCGGCGTTGAAGATCACGGGAAATGGCGAACTAGCAGATCTACTTGAAGCCGACGACGACGTTTTACAAGATGATGATATGTTAGTGGTGGTGGACACTACCGAAGAGCGTACAGCTAGCAAACGTACTAACCCAGAGAGTGCTAAACGTGCTGGACGTCCCAAACGCCCCCGTCTAACACCGTTAGTAATACCTGAGCCAGTAGTAGTAGTACCCCAGCAAGTGCCTGTGAAACAAGAACTTCCTCTGTCTGTCCAGGAGATCAACAATCTGATCGAAGCGGCTCACCAGGCAGCTCACACCGACATTTGGGAGCTCTCACCCTATTTAACGGTCAGTGTAAAAGACGAAGAAGTGCATTTTAATGCAGCGGGCTTTAACGACAGACCTGGTAAGCATATTGCCATGAACTTGGACACCTGGCAAAAACTGGAGACCCTTGATTACGCCATCGATGCGGTTATTCGTGACCAGGGAAATGACGAAGCGAAATTTCCTGTGGGTGACGACATCTTTGTGAGTTGTGCTTATTTCAACGACCAGCTCCTCGTGCATATTCGAAAATGGCGCAAGCGATTAGATACGCAAGAGCTTGTTGCTTGTCCTCAAGGTGTCACATTGAAATTAACGGCCTGGCGGAAGTTGCAGAGTCTTGCCAGTACAATTCGTCAAACTCTGGCCTACCAGGTGTCGAACTATATATATGAGAAGTACATTGACACAGTCCTGCAGCTCATCAGACCTCACATGAACACTCTGGTAGCCTCATACGCGAGCCTCACTGAAGCACTACAGGCTGTGACCGAGGCGCAAATTGCCATGGCAGTGGTAGCGGCTTGTCCTTCAAAATCCCACGTGAAGAGATTGTGACGTACATCTATGTGCACCAAGGACAGAAAGCTGATGATGAATTCAAACAAGTCTTGTTGAAGAACTATTGAGAACAAGGAAAAACATTTACCATACACATTTATTGATCTGGAGAGCGTATAATTGTATTCAAAGTTTTTTTCACTGTTAATTGTATTAAAAAATTCAATACTCAGATATAATTGTATTAAATTCAATACCCTTGTGAATACGTTCATTGTGTGTTAATAAAAAATAGTAGAAAATTAAAAAAATGCTTAGTGTTCATTCTTTTTTCCTTTTTTAATAGTCAAATAGCTCCAAAACGTCTATTTCCATTCTTGCGCATGCGCAGAATGCTGATAGTTCAACCCACACCAGTCCATCAGATGTCCCTTCATCTCACCTTCACATTGATACCTCACTCGGCTCCATCGGGCCACTAGGGGCTCTCCTAGCTCCAAAAAAGGCTATTTTCATAGCCTTCGGCCTTCGCGCATGCGCAGAATCACCCTAATTCAAGCCCACACCCAGTCTATCAGATGCTCCTTCACGTCACCTTCAATTTGATACCTCACTCGACCCGATTGGACCATTAGGGACGCCTCTACACCCAAAAAGGCTATTTTGATATCTTGATATCTTGATATCAATCTTCAATCTTCAAAATAGTCTTTTTGGGGGTTAGAGGCGCCCCTAGTGGTCCAATGGGGTCGAGTGAGGTATCAATGTGAAGCATTTCACGTCAGCTTCAATTTGATACCTCACTCGACCCACTACCTCCAAAATAAAAAAATCTTCATACACAAGGTGTTGATATCGAGCTTAAAAATAGCCTTTTTGGAGTTAGGGGAGCCCCTAGTGGTCCAATGGGGTCGAGTGAGGTATCAATGTGAAGCATTTCACGTCAGCTTCAATTTGATACCTCACTCGACCCACTGCCTCAAAAATAAAAAAAAATTCACCTTGTGTGTGAAGATTTTTTTTTTTTGAAAAAAAAATTTTTTTGGGGGGAAAAAGGATGATGGGAGCTGGTGTTATTTTGGTGTGCTTATGAAAGAAGTTTTCTCTTTCGGAAAGATGGGTTGGCCCTCAAAAGGGCCTTTGATAGTGTGATACGATACACTTATGCACGGTATATTCGCTTCACTCCTCCCACATGTTTCCTGCATATGGGGCACTTTATTTTTAGATGGGACTCTCCGGCATCAACGCAGCGACACATTGCACCTTCACACGACAGTGTTACCCAGCAATCCTTACACAGGCAAAGATGTCCACAGGGTAACACGGCGTACCAACTTTCCTCGTCCGTACAGATACTGCATCGTGTTTTCTTCTCTTCTAAATGGCGTTCTTTCTTCAGTATGGCAATTTCCGTCTCCATTCCAGTCATTGTCGTCTCCATTCCAACCATCCCTCCCCGCATGGCGATAATCTGTTCATTGAGGCGGCTTATCTCTACTTCGTGGCGACATGGTTGTGGTGTTTCTGCAGCTGAAATCGTTGGAGTTTCGGCAATTGTTGGAAGTCTGGCTGTATGGTCTTCAGCCGAAGTGGTTATACTTTGAGTGTCCACAGGCGACGTCATCGTGGTTGTTGTTGGAGGTCTACTAGTATTTAGCCAGGGCAGCTCGTCGTCTTGTCCCCCACCCTCCGTGACATCACTGTCGTCTTCTTCCATTCTGTTTATTTCTTGGTCCTGTTGTTCACTCAGCCTTCGGATCCGTCTACTCTCTTCTGCTCTCACATCTCCCCTGAGTTGTTCTGCCAGTTCTTCGGTACTGTGTAATAACGTGGCTTCGTCTTCAATTACCTGCTGAAAACTTGTGATGATCGTCAAGCCACTTCCATCTTCTTCACGGCTAACCATCTCTCTGTGTTGTTCTGTAGCAGCATGTCTCGGATCACGAGTCGGATGGTGCGTAAACAGAGGTCGTCGTCTTCTAAAACTCATGATTTGTATTGGTGAATAAATGTCAAAAATATACGCTATTTATAGTCTAGTGGGATGGAATGGGAGGTGAGTACAAAATGACGGCCATCCACAGGCCTCCATTTTGAACCCACCTCCACTCACCGGCGTCAGTCAGTGCAAGATAGGCTGGCCCACTGTATAGTGATTGGGAGGTGAGTACAAAATGACGGCCATCCACAGGCCGCCATTTTGAACCCACCCCACTCACTGGTGTCAGTCAGTGCAAGCTAGGCTGGCGGCCCACTGTGCTGTGTTACCCCTTGTCCCAGCATTAAAATTTCCTATTATTTTTCGATAAAACCCGTTACAATTTTCAGGGAACTATTATACGACTGTCACCCAGAGTCTACACGTTTTTTTAGTCAGGAAAATCAATTTATTTCCAATGTACCTGGTGTTTCATACTACTGGACACGAATTTTATGGGTTTAAAATCAATAAAAATTAATAAAATAACCGTAGTGTGTAGCGTTAGACAGTTAATTTTTTTTAAATACAATACATTGAATTGCCTGAGTGCAACTTGCAATAAATTTATAGGTGCGTTGACAGTTATTGTAAAATGACATCCGTTTTAAAATGGAAAAGAAACACAAATATTGTGACCGTCGTAAAAATATATCACACAGCTAGAGTGCGCTCGCTCCGGTCCGCGTGTTAGACTATAAATAGCGCAGTATTTTTTTAATTATTCACAAGTACCCAGTCATGATGGAGTCACTACCGCTGACTGAAATCAAGGATACAGCCGACTTCTTCACCCATGATGAAAATCAACTCTACGGGAATATCATAAGTTTGGTAGATGACCAACCCTGGATAACTGATATCATGGCAGAATTATTTCCTCCACCTGGGAACCAGCCTGCCTCAACTTCAGCCATACCGGATGTTTTCCCAGACGTCTACCCCTGTTTTGACGAGATAGACTCCGAGTTAGAAAAGATGTTGAAATCACCACCACCGTCTAAAGAAAAAGACGAAACGGCACAACAGGGAACCCCCGAAACAGAGGGAAGCCATGCAACCCAGGCTACAGAAGAAAGACCAGATGTCAAGGCAACAGAGAACAGAGAACATGTAACCAAGAAGAAGAGGGTACAGAAAAAAAGAAAAGATGTCCGGATGACTAGACAACGCGAGAGGCAAGCCAGAACAGATACAAGGTCCAAGAGAGAGAGGAAAATAAGCCCCCCAAAAATGCACGACGAGGTGTATTATGTTTGGGCCATCTCCACTTCAACATTGGGCTGTAACACAGAACGACAAAGCCAATTATATCTACCTTGTGTTGAATGTTCTAATCAGTTTGCAAGGTTTGCCATAGCCCCTTGCGGTCACCAGGCATTGTGTGAAGTCTGCATCCATCGTCGGATATAATTTTTACCGGGTTTTCGAGACGTAATGTTCGATCACGAAAGTACGGAAAACCCAGTACATTAAAAATAAATTAATTTTCTGGATTAAAAATATAGGAAGTCTATCACTTATCACTCTATACGAGTGCCCTGAAAATTCCAGCTCGTTTCTTTCAAGAGAACTGTAGAAAATGAAGAAAACATAGCCTTCGTTTACGGCAAGAAAGCACATTCTACGCAGTTGGCGAGTCAATTTTCGTGGTAAACAGAGTTGCGGCCCCTGGTTAAAAATCGAAAAGTGCATGTTACCAATTCATGCTATTTCGTAATATATTAAATGTGTTTGTCGTATGAATTACATTGTTTTATTAAGGTAGCATTATGAAAAGGATGTGGGCTACCTATTTAATTAATTGTTTCCGTGAATTAACGTTTCCTAAAATTTATAAGCTGTCTCAAAAGGGGCCCTGAGTTCGCTGGAGAATCGGGAACCCTCTCGCCAGCAGTAAGCGGACTATGGGCACACAGTTTAGCATTTAAAAAAACCCTTCACGTACGTATAGGATTTATTACATTATATAGTATGGCTTTGCAAGCATCGGGTTTCACTCTCTCACAGCCCTATGGATTGTTCAGGTAATTATCAGGACTTGATATTCTAGTGTAGCAATGCTATAATTTTATTTTTTATCCTAGTATTAATCAAGACTATTAATTTATGCACTCGGGGAGCGTCTATTAAAATAATTGCATTGTTAAATTAATTTATTTTTTCCAGGGGTATGATTTTTTTATTGACAATTTTAACTGTACGTATAGGATTTATTACATTATATAGTATGGCTTTGCAAGCATCGGGTTTCACTCTCTCACAGCCCTATGGATTGTTCAGGTAATTATCAGGACTTGATATTCTAGTGTAGCAATGCTATAATTTTATTTTTTATCCTAGTATTAATCAAGACTATTAATTTATGCACTCGGGGAGCGTCTATTAAAATAATTGCATTGTTAAATTAATTTATTTTTTCCAGGGGTATGATTTTTTTATTGACAATTTTAACAATGAAAAATTAGCCAGAATCGATCTATATAAATTTTTGTCGGGCTAGTATTTTTTGTCATTCCTCATTATGGCATCGCCGGGCAAAGAGCTCGCGTTCTTTCAAGTGACGTCGAAAGTAATTCTTATCGTGTACGAGCATGAATTGCACCTTATCGAGGAACATCCGATAGAAGTGAAATTAGCTTTAAGCCTTGCCGGGTGGACGCTATTGACACGTGTGTTACAAGGCCAAGAACCCGAAGTAGATTTTATGCCTGTCGGCGTCGATGTGTACCTGCGGCGGTGTAGAGAGGATTCATTTTTTCCGCGGTTAGAACAGTGTGGCGGTAGCGGTATTGTACTTTGGCCAGCATTATGGGCGGCGCTGAAAGCTATGATTACCGAAGTTGACGACGTACTATACCCGGAAACCAAATCGATCATTACCCGTACGCTGACCCCGGATTGTACCTTAATAATATACCCTGATCGCATCGAACTCATTGATGATTCGCGATGTTGGTGCACGCCTGAACCCGCGCGTGTCACATTATCTCCCGAAGGCTGGACTACCTTAAAACGTGTGTTATTCGGTGATTTGGACGGAGATAGTATTTACCTGTATCACGATGTATACATTTTTCGCGGACCTTATTTTGCCCGATTGATCTCTCTCAAGCGAGGCGGGTTTACGCTGGATCCCGATCTGTGGACGGCTTTGCAACAAATAGTTCCTGTGGTCGATAAAGTATTCTCTGCACACGACCCGCCTCTCACAGAATAGGCCCTATAAATACCAGGAGAAGAGACAGAGTGTGTATCATTTTCCGTTGGACATTGAGAGCAAGCATGTCGCTACCACTACGAGCCATCTTGCCTCTTACACCTAGTGTGCGGTTATACGTGTATGCAGATAAAGTCAAACTGGCGAAAGACGATCTAGCTATTTACTGGACACCCGCTGAAATGCTATGGAATCCGGTGACACTACAGCGTGATGGGTGGAATAAGTTTAAACGGTTGTTGAGCGGAGAATTGGACGGAGATCTCATCCACCTGGATAATGCCATGTACGTCTATACCCTACCATCCCTCCGCATACGTCTAGGCCGGTACAAAGAGCCTTCGCGCAGTATCAGCCTAACTCCCTCTGTGTGGGAAGCCTTGAAGAAAATAATGCCTATTGTCGACCAGTTATTGTCACCGGACGATCGATCACCTGAGCAATTAGCGTGGGTTCGTGCTATAGAAGACGCGTTCGCTGAACCTCATGAAAGACTACATGAGGCAGAATTTTGTTTCTGTAAACCAGATACTACAGCCGGAAAAAAAAGGCCTATATGTAAAGAATGCACAGCGGCTAGAGGGTCAGTGTCACCCCTGGAAGACATCGACACACATGTGACGGGGGCGAACGAAGGAAAAGTCCGTGATGCGGCGGTCGGGAAAAAAGGAGACGTCTACCGTGATTAACAAAGTGTTAACCGATTTGTATTACAATCCGACGAGTCCAGCTGCCTATAGTGCTGTGGGGGCGCTAGCTCGAGCGGCCCATTCTCAAGGCATTAGTCGAACTGAAGTTCGAGACTGGTTAAAAACCCAGGATACGTATAGTTTGCATCGAGCTGCCCGACGTCATTTTCGTCGTAACCGGGTGATACTAAAGGAAACTATGTGCGGACCTACCTGAACCTGTTTACAGCTACAGGACAAAACAACCAGGACGAAGGCAATACCATCAGTCGAGACGACTTTAAGAAGGGGTACACATTGTTCGCCTTTGACCTCACCCCCACCTTGGAACACGATCATCAACTGGCTTTGCTCAAGAAAGGAAACCTACGGTTGGAACTGCGTTTCTCCACCCCTCTAACCGACACCATTAACGTGATTTGCTACGCCGAGTTTGATAACGTCATCAGTGTGGATCACCAAAGAAACGTGCTGTGTGACTTCGCCAGCTAAGATGGATACAGAGCAGCTGATGAGCATACTCCAGCGAGATCCCAAGATCCCCTTTCGAGGTGTGTTTCCACGCAATGTGTTTCCCACCCACTCTACCACCCCCGCAGCCTACATCCTGAATACAGACACGAAGAGTCGACCCGGTGAACATTGGGTAGCGGTGTACGTGGACACCCAAGGCCAAGGCGAATACTTTGATTCCTACGGACTTGCACCCCTCCATGCCGATTTGGTGAAATTCATGGACGTCTCCACGACAGAGTGGCGTTGGAATACGCAAAGATTACAAGGCCCCTTGAGTAGTGTGTGCGGACAGTACTGTGTGTTTTATCTCACTCACCGGAGTAGAGGACATTCTATGCCCACCATTGTACATATGTTTGATGATTATTGTCAAGCCGAGGACCGTGATGTCCTCGTCTATGACTGGACGGCCTCTCGTTTTAATGTGCATGCTCCATTTCTCTGGTTAACTTAAAAATGTACTGCGCGTGCGCGCAGACCCCTTGTTTATTGTTATTGTTATGACGTTGTTGTTCTGACGTTCTGTTGAATAAATTGATGAAAAAACACAATGATGGGTTTTGACTTTCTCTTTTTATTTAAGTTAACAAGCAAGGATTAGACTATACAAATAGAATACAGGGTACAAAATAGTAGGGGTATGTACACATAGAATAGTAGTGGTATATACAAAAAAAGTTCTGCCAGGAGTAGGATTCGAACCCACGACAGCAATTGCTGACCAGCACTTAGGACTGGCGCCTTAGACCACTCGGCCATCCTGACTTTTACATTTGTGTATCAACAGTTATAGTTCCACATTTGTTTTTTACAAGTCCAAGTATGTAGTGCTCACACCGTCGGCCAATACTTTTCGTTTGGGATAAAAGAAAGTAAAGGCGTCTCGTTGCTGGATATAGGTGCGCATCTGGTGGTCGACGACCCGGAATCCTCGGTTAGTGCCACTCGCACTGGCCTGGCTTTGCAATACACCCAGGTAGAGAGCTTTGTCGATGGCAGGGTCACGTCGGTTGACGCCTTTACAACTAAATTTATTTTCCGCTCCTCCATCTCCTCCGTAACAGTAGTAGGTCTTAGAGGAGAGCGCAATCATAGCATCCCCGCTCCACTCCAGCTTGAAGAGCCCGGGTGTCCGCTTGTCGTACTGGTAGTGATCGCGTCGAGGCAGCCACAATTCCCGGTCCGCTTCATACTGATCCCGTAACTCGGGTTTCACAAGGGACTCCCAATCGGCGTTGGAGACGGCCATGTAGGCCGAATCTGTGTCCATTTCCATGAGTTGCCAGTCTGAGGGATTAAAATACACACCCATAAAATCATATATGAATTCCAGCATCCTCAGCTTGGCCACCTGATAGACCATACATCCAATCTGCAGGGGTAAATTGTACCGGATAGTCTTCTTGGCTGAAGTGACTTCATAGGTGTCGTCATCGATCACCTCCACGGACCGAAACAGAGGAGAATTCACTTTTTTGCGGGCTTGGGTAGTAGTACAAATGTTCACGTTGACGTGCTTATCCTGGTTCGTAACTGTTTTTCCATAATAACCATTCCCAGTGAGCTTCCAACATTCAGCCATGATGGCCTGACTCGGGTCTTGATCACCTTGACGACGGGCCTTCGTCACGAGGTCGGCATTCTCCGCAAAACAAGCCTCAGGTACGTACTGTATCACTTGATATATTTGAGTAATTTCCAAACCGTGGTTCATGTACCACTGCAGTAAGGGCGTGCCCAGCAAGATTTTCTCGGCCCACATACTTCCAATCAACATGCGGCGAGGTTTAGGCAAACACTCGTGTTGCTCCGCATAGGCGCCCATGGTCTCTCCAATGTCAGCCCGACCCACCAGCGTGTTCTTGAAGATAGGCGGACACTGGGCGAAGAGGGGCTTGAGAGTGTCGGGAACATGCAAATCACATTCTACAAAGCCGTAGAGCTGTCCCGAACGAATGGCGTCCAACATCTGGGGCAGACTCAGCAGTCGCCGACGACTCAAGGGGTACTCACGTTCTTTTAGGAACCGTTGTAAATGGGGCAGGGCCTGGCACATCGTGTGAAATTCACACTCCCACATCTCAATCAGATGGTATCCTCGCTCTTTGACATAATCTCCGTTGGCCACTACTTCGTCGCGTAATTCTTGCGGTGTTTTTCCACGTCGCTCATTGAAGCGTGCAGCGCTGAAATGACATTCGTGGCCGTGCCAGTAACAGCCATAAAACTGGAATACAGTGGGTTTATTGTGGAGTATAGCAAACCCATCGCCGGGGAGTCGGCGATCTCCTATCCGCTTCTCTGTGGCGTTGGTCTGGTGACGAATATAAATTCCCCGTCGATAGGCTTCCCAGTCCAACCACTGGTCGGCGAGATGTTTGTAAGGTGTCCGTTGCGGTGTAAAATGCCGACCTTCTGCCAACCAACGCGTATAATGACCGCTGGGCATGGGTTGGGCGAGCGACCACAAGTACAAGGCATTCGCGTCAAACCCAATGATTTTGGCACACGGTTTCCCACTGGGGAGAGTAGTCACATCCTTCTCATGGTAGCGGTGGAAAATAAGGCTAGGGCCACCCACAATGTTCTGCTTCAAACAATCGTGCATGTCTGCATCTTTTCGTTGTATGAGTGAAAAGTACGTAGGACACTCTTGAAACAGTTGGCGAAGCGCCAGACCGGGTAAACTTAAGCACTCCTTGAATATGTCCACATGCATTTGGCGACGAAAGAGTTGCACCATTTTCTCGGCCGCTTCGAGAAAGGGAACCACATCTAGGTTGTTATACCACACCAGGAAATCTCGCAACGTCTTCATGCTGTGGCAGTTCCACACTTGTTGGAGTTCGATGTAGGCGGCCTCCGGCAGAGCTTCCCCTTTCAGGTCATTGTAAAACGCTTCCCGGGGTGGCAACTGGGTGTCTTCTAAGCGGTCGAGGCTCGTCATATAGGTGTAAGGAAAGTAACCTTTGGTTTGTGCACAGTCATAGGCCTTGACCCACTGGTCATAGCTACAATTAGGAGCTAAATAGTTCCGTACATCGAGAAAATGCAGTGATGTGGTAGTGAGGGCCATGTGGTTGTTGATCTTCTTGATCACCGACTTGAGGGTATCGGACTGGGCCAAGTAAGGGTAGAGAAATTCCTTCACCATGTTCAAGTCGTATCGCCCCGAATTGAAGCCGAGCACCGGTAACTGACCTAGGTATTGTAGGAACCGTAACTTCAATTTCGCCGCATACGGTTTCGGTAAAGGGACATCCTGCGACTGCAGAGGCTGCGACTGGGATTCCGGCTCCGACTCGGACTCGGACTCTTCATCATCGCTGAACGCTACACCGGGTTCAGGAATGCGGTCGTCCAGCTGGGCCAGTACGTCCTCGAACTTGGCCACCAACAATTCCGTACTGGCCGCACTGACTTCCTCTAAATACTCCATCATACGGGTGATCAACTCATGGGATTCTCCCGTGGACACGAAACACACCGGAGCAGCGTCATAGCCAGGCACGTTGGTTGAAATGCTGACACTGAGGGGGATATGGCGCTGCGTCCACTGTGTTTTAGCCGAAAATAGGTCCATGGGCTCTAACAGGGCCTCAAAATCATAGCATGCCCGGAAGGGAAAATAACGGTCCTCCCCCGGTATCATCACACCCTCATCGGCCAGTTCCTGGAAAATAGTAGGTGCATTATGATACACTCCACCCGGATATACTCGCTTGACACTGTTGTCACAGATTTTCTCGTGGCAATGTAAGTTGTAAGACTTTTTAAACACACGATGGCATTGGGCACAACTGAAAGACTGAGCGTACTGGCTCATATTGTGAATGAGGGAAAAATGACTCACGCCATTGTCATCGAACACATTGACTTTCATCGTAGCAGCATACCGTTCTGTTGATCGCCGAACCAATTCAGCCACAAATGTATCCTCCTCGCATCGTAATCGATACACAAAGATATTAATATCGAACAGTCTTTCCACGTCATCCAAACTCTTAAAGGGAACTCCACGGAAGTGCCGCTTATCCACGTCTTGCTGCTCTAAATACTCCTCCCAATAACCATCGGCCACTGTGTCACAACGCTTGGGGTCACACTCGTCCAGATGCACGGCCAAACATCGAAACAGACATTTCCGGTCTTTGTAGGGCCCCTTTCGCCCTCCTGTTAATGCATACAGGCCGTGTCGATGAAGCAACCACGGGGGAAGTAGTACAGGAGCACCGATCGGGTGATCTCGCATTTTCGTGATGAAAAATGTGACGTTAGTCACCATTTCCACCAACCATTGGGTATTGGGGCGTTGCAACTGGGCCCATTCCAATGGATCCAACGTAGTCAATTGGCCGATGAGTGGCTCCAGAGATATAGCATCTGTGATCGTGAATGGCTGGTCAAACACATACGAATTATTACTAGGATAGAAATACCGCAGTTGGTCCGTGTTTTTGTGCCGTAAGATATACCCAAATGTCACATTCAATTTGAAGGCAGTACCCTGATCTTGGAAAATGTTCTCGGCGTAAGTAGGAAGAAGCGTGACGTCCTGCAAGCGAAAATTGTACAAATCCAAAAGACGACGGTCACGGTGATAACAATGGCGTATGGTAGCCCAGTGCCGTTGATAAATGGACCTCACACGCTCGTCTTCAGGCAAGACTTCAACCGGAGGTGCTGCTGGATCGTCTGGAAAATCTTCTCCACGTCTCATGCTTTTCGTCTCATACAAGCGGATAGGCAAGCAGGCAGGCAGGCAGGCAGGGAGGCAGGCAGGCAGGTCAGGTAAGTCAAATTGAAATACACCCCTTTCCCTAAAAATCGACTGCTTTTATACGTTTTTTTCACGTGGGTTCAAAATGGTGGATACTCACCTCCCACGCCCTTAAAACCAAGCCGCCATTTTGAACCCACCCCACACCACGTCAATTGATGAGTGGGGGTGGGTTCAAAATGGCGGATACTCAACTCCCAGCCCCGTAAAAAACAAGCCGCCATTTTGAACCCACCAACACAGTGCACTGACTCACCCGGGTGAGTGGGGGTGGGTTCAAAATGGCGGCACCTTATTTTACACACACAACACCACAAGCCGCCATTTTGAACCCACACCCACTCACCCAGGTCAATCAGTGCACTGGGTGAGTGGGGGTGGGTTCAAAATGGCGGACTTTAAGTTGTCTGTAGAAAATAAAGGTGCCGCCATTTTGAACCCACCCCACTCACATATCACTCACGCATGCGCACAACTCCATCCCCGAAAAGCCGCCATTTTGAACTCACTCACACCAGTGCACTGACTCACCCGGGTGAGTGGGGGTGGGTTCAAAATGGCGGCACCTTATTTTACACACACAACACCACAAGCCGCCATTTTGAACCCACACCCACTCACCCAGGTCAATCAGTGCACCGGTGAGTGGGTGTGGGTTCAAAATGGCGGACTTTAAGTGGTCTGGGGAAAATAAAGGTGCCGCCATTTTGAACCCACACCCACTCACATATCACTCACGCATGCGCACAACCCATCCCCGTAAAAAAAAGCCGCCATTTTGAACCCACCAACACAGTGCACTGACTCACCCGGTGAGTGGGGTGGGTTCAAAATGGCGGCACCTTATTTTACACACACAACACCACAAGCCGCCATTTTGAACCCACACCCACTCACCCAGGTCAATCAGTGCACCGGTGAGTGGGGGTGGGTTCAAAATGGCGGACTTTAAGTGGTCTGTAGAAAATAAAGGTGCCGCCATTTTGAACCCACACCCACTCACATATCACTCACGCATGCGCACAGCCACACTTATGACGTCACACCAAGTTCTGCGCATGCGCAGTGAGGCGCAAAGACCCGAATTGACTTGCTACATACTACTGCCGTCTTCCCCCAGACGCCCCCCCCCCTCCCCCGCCCCTCCCCCGCCCCCTTATATCATATCTTCCTAGCCTGTGCGAAACGACAATTTATGCAAGAAATATTTAGCTTTTTAGAACGAAATCATTAACGATGACTTGTTTAGTATACTGCCCCCTCCCCCCCATTCCCTTCGCTCTTTGCTACCCCAATTATCCTGAATACCGATATGTTTAACCATTTCTGTTAGGGGGTGAAACAATGGTCACTCTAATGGCCTCACGGTGAAGTCATCTTCCCTGAATGTAGTTTTAAATCTATTTTAGCCAATTTTCATTATAAATATTTTTCGTACTCCTTTAGCTAGGGGGTGAATACTGTGACGTCACAGTGACGTCATTATTAAAAAAGGCATTTTTGTGTTTCATTACTTCGCAAACACTGCATGATAAATTAGTAAATCAAATAGTTTCAGTCCACTTTTCCATGCAGTAAAGCAAACGTTTTTAAGAAACCCACATACCCACATGGCTTCCATTTTGAATTTAATCATTATTCTCTGCACATAGACTCAAAAAGACCCCAATAAGATAAGCTACGCTACGGAGTGTCAGCTCTCAAGCAAGTATTTATCGTTCCGGATAGAGGATAAAAAGTTTGGTACGAAGGCCCCGATGCCCCCACCCCACCTAAAAAAACAGCATTGCAGGGTTAACCCCACCGCATGGCATCATGACAAGAATTTTTGCGGGAAAATTGCATGAACTCAAATTGGTAAAATCTGATTGGAAAATTCGGCCCAAAAATTCAGATGTGAATCTGTGAATTTGAATGTGAATTTGATTACGTCATTGTGACGTAATGAAACAGACTGTTTCATATATAGTGTACGTGCTTTCATCTCCTAAGCATACGGGGTATTAATACTATTTATACGGGTGAGCACGAAGAGAAGAAGAGAAATATATCCCCATAAAATTGTGCTTTCGGTCATTTCCGTCCATTTTTTTCGTATTCCTAAAAGAGCATAAAAGTAATTTATTTTGCCCAAACTAATTATTCTCTATCATATGAATTAGTTTTTGATATATAATATAGGAAAATTAAAAAAATCAGTCCAAAAAAAATAAGCGAAAAATGATTTCCGAAAAGATGACGTCACTGTGACGTCATGATGGCGATCATCTTGAATTGTTTAGCATTTCATCATAGAGTTTGACAACTATTTTCAAATAAACTATACCCGAGATATAACGAAAATAGATGGGGCGTTGAAATTCCCCCACCCTCCATCCTCCAATTCCTCCACCCTCCATCCAAATCACCCAGATCTGTTAGGGTTAAAACAATCCATTTATCGGCTACGCATACTATCATTGCCTTATTGAACCGCTTTACATGCTGAGACCTGATACTGGACAACTATTCCCAGGTGACGGACAACCCTTAATACGACTTAGTTATAATCGCGATAAAACCTGGACAACCACTTCTATCGTCGGACAACGTATCCCCGGGTGTAGTTGTCCATGGACAACCTATGATAGTATCAGTTGTCCCGAGACAACCCACAACAGTACATGTTGTCCATGGACAACCTGTCCCAGTAATGGCTGTCCGACGGACAACCACTAATCAGGACAACGTTCACCTTCACACAGAGGAAAGGGCCACCGGCCCAAGGAATGGAAATTCAGTGAACAACGGCAAAAAGAAAGCTAGTAAAAAACAGCCGAAAGTTCGGATCGACAGTACAGGATCAAGTGGTCCGACAGGATATCACAAGATGGCGGAAGGCGACATTCTTGCTTTACGTGATTAGCTTGGTTTGGAATCCATTAGTGCTAAGCTAGAGCAGCTTATCGGAGGTCAACAGGACTTTCTATATTTAAACACTTTTCCGTATCCGGATCTTCAGGTCGAAAATCCTACGGCCTCGCTAAATTTAGAGAGCGAGCTTGGCTGGGCTGATGCGGAGGACTTGGATTCACCGTTATCGGGGGTGACACTATCCGTGCTGGCCGAACATTGAGAGTTTGTGGAGCCGGACATTTTTGTGGCTAGTGAGGCTAAAGGTGATATTCTGCCCGACAAGTTGGCAACATTTATTCGGCAGGCAAGTTCCCGTAAAACCCACATAATTAAGATGGTAGAGAAACATCCCGTTCCATCTGACCGTGAGCGACTTCTACCTCCACGAGTGAACATGGAGATCTGAAACTCTTTGACTTCGGTGGTCAAATCTAGGGACGTGTAGACTGATCGAGGTGCCATGTGCACTCAGACATAGTATCGAAGTGGACAAGGGTCCCGAGATCGCTACAGACTCTTTGTCGTTGTGTAACAGCTATTTCAATTATTAGTCTCACGTAGACAGGCTGTTAAGCCATACTTGTCATAGAAATATTCGTCACTTTGCTCGCCGGACGCCTCCACGACTGGCAGTTTATTCGGGGACAATATTGTGACAGCCAGTAATGGACATTTGACATGTGTATGGATGATAGCTTCCGAGGTTTAATTTGACTTCACGTAATGGATCGTAACAAATTGGGACCCTCTTCGTTCTGTCCCGAAGTCGCAGAAATGACATAAAATGGAATAGTTTTTACCCCTCGGCCAACTTTGGCCTAGGGGTATTGTCATCATGTACGGCTGTCCGTACGTCCGTTACCGCGATATCCACAGAACCATTTCATGCATGGCAACCAAACTTGTTATATCTATTTATCTTCACGTAAATCAGAAGCCTATCGAAAGTGAGTCATCTCGGACAATATTTTGCAGAGTTATGCCCCTTTTTACAAATAAAAATCCATTTATGATTTGTTATTGTGATAATTTCAGAACAGTTCCATATACAACATCCTAACGTGATACAGTTGTTTCTCTTGACCTGAACTAGATGCCTATCGAAAATGAGTCGTGTCAGAAAGTATTTTGCAGAGTTATGCCCCTTGTCTAGCAAAATCCACTAATTCCTATGTTAAGTTTGCATATTATTTCTATATCATGTTAGTATACTATCACATTTATTTATTGATTGGATGACTGGAAGACTATTTTTTTTCAAAGAAAGTACACTTACAATACCAGGGGTAAATATTTCTTCCCACAAGCCAATCAATTGGTAGAGACACCCTTACATTATAATAGCTGGGGTTTAGAGCCGAGGGGTTTCGATAGCGCAGCTTCATGTTTATAAACTATACTGCAGTGAGCATTATTTCTAAGAGAATATATTGTCAGTTACTAAGTAGGGAAATTTGGTGTAGAATATATTGTCAGTTACTAAGTAGGGAAATTTGGTGTAGTCAATGACAGGAGAGAGAGAGAATTTAGGCTTAACGTCGCATTCAGCAATATTTCAGCTATATAGCGACGATCAAACAAAATTCTAAGTAATCAATTCACTTAACTCGGTAAAGTAATGCGTTAAAACAGCTACAAACATTAAAATTTGTACAACAAACCAATCTCTCTCAAATAACCTAAAATACAATCCTCTTTCACTCTGCTAAAAAGATCCTCCAGCGAAGCCGCTCGATAAAAAGTATCTCTTACCGTCTTAAAATCTATGCAGTCTATGAGAATATGTTTCACCGTGAGATCTTCATGACAAGGTATACACCTCGGAATCGGCTCCTGTTTTAGTAAATATTCATGAGTAAATCGTGTGTGACCGATCCTACATCGTCTAATCATGGCCTGGTCAAAACGTTTATGACTGTTCAGGTGAGTATAACCAACCGTTTTTTGAACTCGTGAAGTTTGTTATTATTCATAGTATCCCATAAAGACTGAAACAGCTTTCTTACATAAGCGCAGATAGATGGTCTGAAATCGCTGTATGGTATTCCAACAGGGTCAACTTCTGCATCTAGAGCTGCCTTAGCCAATGTATCAGCTTCAGTGTTGCCTTTGATGTCCACGTGACTAGGCACCCAACAAAACACAATATCTATCTGCTGATCAAATCTGGTGTCGTATAATTGTAGAATTTCCAAGATGGTGGGATGAGTGGAATTTCCATTTTTAATTGCTTTAAGGCATGACAGTGAATCTGAGAATATGACATATTTTCTCCTTCTAGTGGATCCGATACCTTCTAAAGCTGATAATAGAGCTTTTGCTTCAGCAGTAAATATGGAACTTTTACCTGGCAGTCGATACGTTTTAGTTTTGGAACTAAAGATAGTAGCACATGCTCACCATCTTTAGAGAGAGAGAGAGAATTAGGGTTTAACGTCGCATTCAGCAATATTTCAGCTATATAGCGACGATCAAACAAAATTCTAAGTAATCAATTCAAAAACTCGGTAAACTAATGCGTTAAAACAGGTACAAACATTAAAATTTGTACAACAAACCAATCTCTCTCAAATAACCTAAAATACAATCTTCTTTCACTCTGCTAAAAAGATCTTCCAGCGTATCTGCTCGATAAAAGTATCTCTAACAGTTTTAAAATCTATGCAGTCCAGGAGAATATGTTTCACCGTCAGATCTTCATGGCAAGGTATACACCTTGGAATCGGCTCCTGTTTTAGTAAATATTCATGAGTTAATCGTGTGTGTCCGATCCTACATCGTCTAATCATGGCCTGGTCGAAGCGTTTATCACTGTTCAGGTGAGTATAACCAACCGTTTTTTTGAACTCGTGAAGTTTGTTATTATCCACAGTATCCCATAGCGATTGAAACAGCCTTCTTACATACGCACAGATAGATGGTCTGAAATCGCTGTATGGGAGACCAACAGGGTCAACTTCTCCATCTAAAGCTGCCTTAGCTAGTCTATCAGCTTCAGTGTTGCCTTTGATGTCAACGTGACTAGGCACCCAACAAAACACAATATCTATCTGTTGATCAAATCTGGTGTCATATAATTGTAGAATTTCCAAGATGGTGGGATGAGTGGAATTTCCATTTTTAATTGCTTTAAGGCATGACAGTGAATCTGAGAATATGACATATTTTTTCCTTCTAGTGGATCCAATACCTTCTAAAGCAGATAATAGAGCTTTTGCTTCTGCAGTAAATATGGAACTTTTACCTGGCAGTCGATACGTTTGAGTTTTGGAACTAAAGATAGTAGCACATGCTACTCTCTCACCATCTTTAGAACCATCTGTATAAATAGCCTGATGTGAACTGTATTTCTCTCTCAGTAGACCAAATTATTGTGTATACACGAGCTGGCTCGTGTCTGCCTTTTTATATTTAGTCAGTGAAATATCTACCTCTGGCGTGGCTAACTGCCATGGTGGAGTTGGCAAGAGCTCGTTAGGTAAAATCTGACTAACTTTAATACCAGCTGCTACAAGGTGTGGTTTCATACGGATTCCAAGAGGTGGAATAATCGAGGGTTTTTGCGAATATAAATCTGCGTACTCAGGGTTGAAAACACAGTTATATGCAGGATTTGAGTGGTTCGAACGCAGTTTTGTGATATATTGCAGCGATAATTTAATTCTCCGAAGGTCTAAAGGAAATTCATCCGCTTCCACATACAAGCTTCCCTTATATGTGTTGTAATTTCTTTGGGTGATGTTCTGAACGCACCGAGGCAAAGCCTTAGTCCTTGATGGAGAATAGGATCTAGCTTTGCCAAGTTTGACTTGCTTGCACCATTGTAAACAATAGAACCATAATCGAGTTTGGAACGAACAAGCGATCGATATAAATGAAGGAGAGTTTGCTGATCTCCTCCCCACTTATAGCTGGCAACGACTTTCAACAAATCTAAAGCTTTCGTGCATTTGGCCTTTAAGCAATTTATATGTGATTTGAATGTTAGTCGTTGATCAAACAATATGCCTAGAAATTTGACCTCTTTTACCACTTTGATTTCAGTTCCATCTAATTTTAGTTCTGGATCTTTGTGCTGGGAATATTTTCTGCAAAAGTGTATACAATTTGTCTTAGCTCTGGAGAATTTGAAACCATTTTCTAGACACCATTTCTGAATTCTGTATAGACAAAATTGTAATGTTCTCTCAATATTGTGTATACTTTTCCCACTACACGATCTATTGAAATCGTCCACAAAAAGTGAGCCATCAATCGATTTATTCAAAACTGCAGCCAAGCTGTTGATCTTGATACTAAACAGAGTAGTAGACAAAATACTGCCCTGTGGGACACCCTGGTCTTGATCAAAATGATCAGACATAGTAGTACCCAAACGAATTTGGAATTGCCTATCATTCAAAAAGTTGGAAATAAAAACGGGTAAACGATCTTTTAATCCCATCCTTTGAAGATCTTTAAGAATCCCGTATTTCCATGTAGTATCATAGGCATTTTCTAAATCAAAACAGATAGAAACCACATGTTCGTTCTTGGCGAAAGCATTCTTAACATACGAATCTAATCTGACTAAATGATCAATGGTACTTCTATTTTTTCGGAAACTAGCTTGAATATCAGTAAGTTTCTTTTCAGTTTCCAGGTACCAAACAAGGCGATCATTTATCATGCGTTCCATTGTTTTACAGACACAGCTAGTCAATGAAATCGGACGATAATTACCAGGGTCTGTATGGTCACGACCAGGTTTTGGAACTGGTATAACTATGGCATTGTGCCACGACGGGGGGAATTCCTCTCTATACCAAAGTCTATTGAATATGCGTAATAGGATTTCTAGAGATGATTCCGGTAGATGTTTCAAAAGCTGATAATGAATATTATCAGGGCCTGCAGCAGAATCATGAGCTTTCGCGAGGGAAGCATGAAGTTCTTCTATTGTAAACGAAGCGTTATAGCCTTCATGGTTACCGGAGGTGAATTTAATTTCTTTTTTTCTCTTCTCTTTTCGTGAAACTTTGAAATTTAGGTACATAATTTTCTGATGAAGGGTTTTTGGCATTTGCTTCTCCTAATTTATTTGCAATTTCAACTCTGTCAGTAATCACTTGATTTCCATCGTTGAGATGGTGAACGCTGGACTTGGAACTTTTACCTTTTATTCTTTGGATCATATTCCAAACTTTTGTTATAGGAGTATGGGTATTTATCTTAGAAACATAATTTCTCCAAGAATCACGTTTATTCTGTTTCATGGTTCTACGAGCTTTAGCTCTTGTAACTCTGAGATCTTTCAAATTTTCAGGATTAGGATGTCGGCGGAAGTATCGTTCAGCTTTCTTCCTACATTTTCTTGCTTCTTTACAGTCATCATTAAACCAAGGTTTCTTAATATGTGCAACTCCTGAAGATGTGGGAATGGTTTGGTTGGCAATAGCTATCAACATATCTGAGAATAGCTGTATAGGATCTGAAGCATCAGCGAAGGAGACTGATTGCAGTTTTTGTGAACAAAGCTTTTCAAACTCGGGCCAGTTTGCTTTCTTGAAATTAAACCTTGTGAAATGAGGGTCATCAGCTGAATGAACAGCTTTTAGGACAGTGGGAAAGTGATCACTTCCACAAAGGTCATCATGAACAGACCAAGAAAATTCTTCAAGAATAGGAAGGTCGCAGATTGAGATATCCAATGCTGAATAGGTTCCATGAGCCGAGGACAAATGTGTATAAGAACCATCATTAAAAATACACAACGAATTATTTGATATAAAATTTTCGAGAATTTTACCTTTACAATTGTCTTCATTATCCCAGAGGATGTTACGACCGTTAAAATCACCCATCAATAAACAAGGTTTCGAGAGCTGATCGTAAAGATCTTGAAGTTCATTTAGTCGGAGACTACCAGAAGAAGGTATGTACACCGTGCATAATGTGAAAACAGAATTCAAGGTAATACGAACTGCTACAGCTTGTACATCTGTCACTAAATCGACAGGACTGTGTAACACACCCATTTTAACCAATATTGAGGAACCGCCAGTAGCTTTTCCATTTTCGTCTAAAGCGTAGGAATGATAAGGTGTGTATTGGCGAAATTTAAATTTAGCTTTATCTGCTTTCTTCAGAAAGGTCTCGTTGAGACAAAAAGCTGATGGTTCATAATCTTGAGTTAATAATTGGAGTTCATTTAAATTTGGCCAAACTCCTCTGCAATTCCACTGAACGATAGTTGGAGGCTGAGCCATCTTCAGTCCGTATATAGAAATAAAACACAAAGCTGCCCAAGCCAAGATATATAAGGTTAGCTTAGCCATTATGTACGTTTTATTTTGATTAATTCTTTTTTACCTTTCTTTTCTTTTTTCCTTTGTTCTCTCTTGTCTTTTTGATTTTCCTTCTTACAAACTTCTTTCTGTCTCTCTTGTCCCAACAAGTCCTTAGACCTTTGGTTCAAGGAAGTCTCGCCTATTAGCGGGCGATCGTTACACTCCTGATACTGCTCATCAGAAAGAATGAGTGTATCACTGCTGGGAGTGGGATTAGCATCGACCACCTCAGGCTCCCCGCCGATATCCATTGCATTGTCTTCATTCTTATTCGAGATAGGTTCATTACTACCAGACTGCTGACTACTTTCTTTTTCTGAGAACTCCTTCATTACTTCCTCGTTTGGTGTGTTGTTAACACCTACACCGGAGTGTATAGGATTAATGGAGGAATCCACAGACTGCACAAGTGCATTCTGACCCGAAACACTACCAGTATCCGGTAAGTTGTCTCCCTTGAATTCAACTTCCGAAGTTAATACTACTTCAACACTTTCAGTTTTATCAGAAATCGACTTCTGATCACCTGACTTCTGCTCACCTGCCTTTACTTCTACATCATCGCAAACCTCACTCTCAATGACATCTTCATCATCACAAACCTCACTATCACCGTCATCTTCATCTTTCAAACCACAACCTACCTCCATCTCGTCACCGAGAGCCTCGTAGTGGTTTGAGGTTTTCTCTATGCTCTCAGCGGCAACTATCTCCTGATGACGTTTGATAGGTTTGCCATCAGGGCCTACAGTCTTCCACAGGTCTACAGCGCTAAGTCCTCTTCGGACTTCCGTGGGCGGAGCAGAGCGAGGACCAGAGGAACCACCCTTTCTGCCGTTAGCTACGGTATCTCCAGAAACCTGTTTGGCTTTTGGACAGGTTTTTTTAAGGTGTCCTTCCTGATGACAAATCAGGCATTTATTTTTCAAAGGACACTTCCAGTTCATGTGATTTCTGATCCACAAGTATAACATGTTTTTACTTGACCGTTATACCATACAGGAAGTCTCATACCTCCAATTAAAATAGAAGGAAGATCACGTTTGAATTTCGTCATCCAAATTCTTCGAACTCCCGTTTCAAACTGTCTATCAAACGAGTAGAACTCCTTTTGTAAAGAGAGAACATCCCCATAAAACTCAAAAGCACGTTTGATCTCAGAATCTGGGAAATCGCATGGTCCTTTCATTTTTACCAGCAATTTCTCTGGATCTATTTCCTCAAAATAGCCACGCTGATCTCCAACGCGAATACCTTCCAGCACTAGGCGAGTTTTGGTATTCTCATTTGCTACTGTGAGGTTCCACAAGGTATTTGATACCTGTACTAGACCTTTAAGAATTTTCGGTCCTGATCCAACAGTGTCTTTTAATGCGTGATATATATCAGCCGGATCTGCTCTCTCTAGACCGTGAAGTTTTAGGCTCAGTGACCTATTAAACTTGCTAAATGCCATAGTGAAAAAAAAAAAAAAAAGTCCACAAGGGAATCTTAATACAAACTACAAATAGTGACACACACAACCCTCAGTAGTGTGCCTCCCCTCAGAGTAAACATCGCCTACCCCACTGAGGGAGCCCCACTCTGAAGGTAAATGTGAAAACTATACAACAATACACTCTCTCTGAACCTTGTCGCGGCCGAACAATAGCCCAGTTCTAAACCGGGCCCGTTGCTAGGTGATCCCGAGGAACAAAAGAACAGAGAACAAAAGACTCGCTCAAACGTGTACTCTGAGGGCTAGCCTTCAGTATACACTAATATGTACATGTATTTTACCTAGTTGATATACGCAGATATGTGTAAATCGACCTAAGCCAAACTGAACGAAACACGAACCAACTATAAACTTTGTGAAGCCAACAAGGTTAATATATATACAGCAACAAAAATACGAAATATTTACAGACCGCGAACAAACAGGGAGACAGAAAAAAACCCACCGACCCTCTCGGTCACAAAGACCGGGACGGTAGTAATGGCAGGTCTCTGCCTTCCCAAGCCAGGCCAAACTGACTAACTCAGAAAACCGCCCTGAACAGCAAAAACCGAGAAATAATTCTAAACTTTCACCACAGGTATTTGTCAAAAGTATTCACAAAATATATTACACAGAAAGCAGAGCTAATATCAGCTGAAATACGCAGAAATAGACAAATTTTTCGGAGCGAAGTGAAAACACGTCCGACTCCCAATCTCTCTACATCCGGGCTCCCGTAGTCAATGACAATCTTGAATCTTCTTCCGGTGTGTCCGTAACAGAGCACATGTTAGCTGCGTTGGTTGTGCTTTGCACACATCTAAGAGATGATTTGGTGAATTTAGACTGTTTGGTAGGATGTTATATCAAAGTCTATGAATGTCTGTAGAAATTTTCTGCACCAATTTCAGATAGAATTTATATCCATTTTTGTCAATTTAGCATGTTTACTGTAATCGGTCCGCCCCACTCGAACGAACGTTGATCAACAGGGTTGAAATTAACCTCGGATGCATGTTTACATCTGACGACGATACAGCTCACCAATCTCCAATGTACGAGTTGTCACAGCGAAACAGCTCACCAATTATCAGTATACGAGTTGTCAGAGCATTTCCATCATAGCTCTCTAGATTTGTATCTAACACCGCTTATGCCGGTGCTAGGGGCCGTGTGGTCATATCATCCAAGTTGCCACATGATCAGGTACAATAAAAGCGTACCTGAGATACAACACATATCACGAATCGTTAGATTCTTGGTATGTGCTTTAGAATAGGTTTACCAGAAGACTATTCTGTGAAGTCATGTGACGCAGTCAGTATGTCGGCACCTCTTCCCACTTTCCTTATATGTGTTGTAATTTTTACCTGTATATGGCGAGATTCTGCTGGTGGACGTTTCGTCCCCGAGGCCCGCCCCCTGTACAGACCTTTTGGTCTTTGATATATGTTGGCATTTGTGGGAAGTTGATGCTGGGTCGACATCGGGCCTTACATACTAGTCTTTTGTGTTAATTGCCGTCATTTACATCTGACGACGATACAGCTCACCAATCTCCAATGTACGAGTTGTCACAGCGAAACAGCTCACCAATTACCAGTATACGAGTTGTCAGAGCATTTCCATCATAGCTCTCTAGATTTGTATCTAATACCGCTTATGCCGGTGCTAGGGGCCGTGTGGTCATATCATCCAAGTTGCCACATGAACAGGTACAATAAAAGCGTACCTGAGATACAACACATATCACGAATCGTTAGATTCTTGGTATGTGCTTTAGAATAGGTTAACCAGAAGACTATTCTGTGAAGTCATGTGACGCAGTCAGTATGTCGGCACCTCTTCCCACTTCCCTTATATGTGTTGTAATTTCGCAGACTTGAATTTGCCTCTGAAGGAGCCCGAATGTAGAGAGATTGGGAGTCGCTCCGAGAAATTTGTCTAATTCTCCGGATTTCAGCTGACCTTAGCTCTGATTTTTGTGTAATATATTTTGTGAATACTTTTGGCAATTACCTGTGGTGAAAGTTTGGAATCATTTCTCAGTTTTTGCTGTTCAGGGCGTTTTTCGCCTTTGTCAATTCGGCCCGGCTTGGGAAGGCAGAGAGCCGCCATTACTACCGTTTCGGTCTTTGTGACAGAGAGTCTGCAAAAAAAATTTCTGCCTCTCTTCTTTTCTCCAATTGTTCGCTGTCTGTTAATATTTCGTATTCTGCTGGTGTATATATTTCCTTGTTGGTTTAGTTTAGTTTGTAGTTGGTTCGTTTTTCGTTCAGTTTGGCTTAGGTCGATTTGCACATATCTGTATATGTTGAGCTGGGCTCAGTACATGTACATAGTGAAGGTATATACTTGTATGCTGTAGGCTAGCCCCCAGAATACAGGTTCTTTTTCGTATGGCCTCGGCCTATATCAGGATCACAGTGCATATCTATCAAGTGGTCAGCTGACAGCGTGATTTAAGACGCGAGACTTCCGGCTAGCTATGGACTATATAAGACAATGCCCTCCCTTAACCACTGTCTTTTCTATCACGCGGCAGTGTGTGTGTATGGTGAGGCTGAAAAAAAAACAAAAAAAACAACAATGCCTTCGTCTAAAGGTCATGGACCGAATGAGCGTTGCTCAAGCAAGTGTACTCACAGTCACAGTATTGGGGATGGAGTTTTCGGGTCCGAGTCGGACATGTCGGCTTCTTTCGAGGGCTTCGATCAGAATGGAGTTCCCCATAATGTCTTTGCCTGACATGGCTATTATGCCGGACAAACGTGCCACCGGCACAGAGGAAAGGGCCACCGGCCCAAGGAATGGAAATTCAGTGAACAACGGCAAAAAGAAAGCTAGTAAAAAACAGCCGAAAGTTCGGATCGACAGTACAGGATCAAGTGGTCCGACAGGATATCACAAGATGGCGGAAGTCGACATTCTTGCTTTACGTGATTAGCTTGGTTTGGAATCCATTAGTGCTAAGCTAGAGCAGCTTATCGGAGGTCAACAGGACTTTCTAGATTTAAACACTTTTCCGTATCCGAACCTTCAGGTCGAAAATCCTACGGCCTCGCTAAATTTAGAGAGCGAGCTTGGCTGGGCTGATGCGGAGGACTTGGATTCACCGTTATCGGGGGTGACACTATCTGTGCTGGCCGAACATTGAGAGTTTGTGGCGCCGGACATTTTTGTGGCTAGTGAAGCTAAAGGTGTTATTCTGCCCGACAAGTTGGCAACATTTATTCGGCAGGCAAGTTCCCGTAAAACCCACATAATTAAGATGGTAGAGAAACATCCCGTTCCATCTGACCGTGAGCGACTTCTCCCTCCACGAGTGAACATAGAGATCTGAAACTCTTTGACTTCGGTGGTCAAATCTAGGGACGTGTAGACTGGTCCAGGTGCCATGTGCACTCAGACATAGTATCGAAGTGGACAAGGGTCCCGAGATCGCTACAGACTCTTTGTCGTTGTGTAACAGCTATTTCAATTATTAGTCTCACGTAGACAGGCTGTTAAGCCATACTTGTCATAGAAATATTCGTCACTTTGCTCGCCGGACGCCTCCACGACTGGCAGTTTATTCGGGGACAATATTGTGACAGCCAGTAATGGACATTTGACATGTGTATGGATGATAGCTTCCGAGGTTTAATTTGACTTCACGTAATGGATCGTAACAAATTGGGACCCTCTTCGTTCTGTCCCGAAGTCGCAGAATGACATAAAATGGAATAGCTTTCACCCCTCGGCCAACTTTGGCCTAGGGGTATTGTCATCATGTACGGCTGTCCGTACGTCCGTTACCGCGATATCTACAGAACCATTTCATGCATGGCAACCAAACTTGTTATATCTATTTATCTTCACGTAAATCAGAAGCCTATCGAAAGTGAGTCATCTCGGACAATATTTTGCAGAGTTATGCCCCTTTTTACAAATAAAAATCCATTTATGATTTGTTATTGTGATAATTTCAGAACAGTTCCATATACAACATCCTAACGTGATACAGTTGTTTCTCTTGACCTGAACTAGATGCCTATCGAAAATGAGTCGTGTCAGAAAGTATTTTGCAGAGTTATGCCCCTTGTCTAATAAAATCCACTAATTCCTATGTTAAGTTTGCATATAATTTCTATATCATGTTTGTATACTATCACATTTATTTATTGATTGGGTGACTGATTTATTGATTTATTCTCTTACACAATGCGAAGAATGCCTGCAAATCTGTTTTGAAAATGACACTAGATGCCTATCGAAAATGAGTCATGTCAGAAAGTATTTTGCAGAGGTATGCCCCTTGTCTAACAAAATCCACTAATTCCTATGTTAAGTTTGCATATTATTTCTATATCATGTTAGTATACTATCACATTTATTTATTGATTGGATGACTGGAAAACTTTTTTTTTTCAAAGAAAGTACACTTACAATACCAGGGGTAAATATTTCTTCCCACAAGCCAATCAATTGGTAGAGACACCCTTACATTATAATAGCTGGGGTTCAGAGCCGAGGGGTTTCGATAGCGCAGCTTCATGTTTATAAACTATACTGCAGTGGGCATTATTTCTAAGAGAATATATTGTCAGTTACTAAGTAGGGAAATTTGGTGTAGTCAATGACAATCTTGTATCTTCTTCCGGTGTGTCCGTAACAGAGCACATGTTAGCTGCGTTGGTTGTGCTTTGCACACATCTAAGAGATGATTTGGTGAATTTCGACTGTTTGATAGGATGTTATAGCAAAGTCTATGAATGTCTGTAGAAATTTTCTGCACCAATTTCAGATAGAATTTATATCCATTTTTGTCAATTTAGCATGTTTACTGTAATTGGTCCGCCCCACTCGAACGAACGTTGACCAACAGGGTTGAAATTAACCTCGGATGCATGTTTGAATCTTGTTAGATTGTAAACTTTATTTTTCGTAGTTCTTTCACAGATTAACTTGTACTTTATATACGCCGATGTTTCTATGAATTGAAAACGATCGCCCTTGCTATGTAAATATCTGTTATTAGCATTTTCAAAGAGCTTTCCCTGTTCACGCTCCGATGAGCATGTATTCAGTCAAGTCTGTGTGACCTGTTGAGCGTTACAATTGTAATATTTTCTCTCACAGACTATGGTGATTTAGTCTACCCTCTGGAGTAAATGTGATTGGATGCAGACCTGGGATAGTTCACACGATTTTAGGGTAAGACGTACATGCAGATTGGAAATTAAGCCATGTTGTAATTATTATTCTAAGATAGGAATACTGCGTACATCTAGACATGGCATCATAAACACTATACTATGGCCACTATTAATGAGCATCTTTATCCAAAAGCCATATTCAAAATTCTATTAGGTTTCAAGGATTTATGTAATTGTCACGACTGTGGAAAATTCGATGACAGTAATTGTAGGGATTTGTGCCCGAATGATTGTAATGAATTTTCAGAGGAATTATAAATTAGATTATTTTAAATAGAATATGCAATGTAATTCCAGAGTGTGTACTTTTGGTGTGAATTGTTACAGAGATATTTTGTTTATTCATGTCATCAGGTCATTACGGTATAGCTCTCTGTATATGGTGTGGAGCACGGCGTATCGTGTTAAGTGCCTGGCAAAAGGGTTCTTGACTAAGCGATACTTTGTGTAGCTGTGTTAGGGGTGAGTTTACATCTTGGTGCATAGAAATGTAATATAATTAGAGAATATTGAGTAACATTGAACCCCATGCTACATTGGTTTTATATCTTGTGCTAAAATGTTAATGTACCATGATGAGTTTATTAGTAGGAGACAAAATGAGAGTTATGGAACAGTTAAGACTAAAATATATGCAACTGTTATTAATGATATTGCGTGCTGATTGTGAGTAGACGATAAAATGAGAATTTTACATGAGTGGTGTAGTGTACCTAGTCACATGCTATTACCTCATGGTATGAATTTTTCTTATTGGAATAAGAAACACGATATTCATTTAGTTTGTGATACAAGGCCATTGATGGCTTTATTTGTTCATTCGATACATTCAAATTTGCATTTCATTATTAATTCATCTGATTTCATTGTTAATCGAATTGAAAGTCTATTTTATTGTATAAATTGAGTGTTGCACCACAATTGCGGTGGATAATCTATCCCTTCCAATAGCCGGAGACAGGAATGAGATTATTGTATAACCATAATGATTGAGAATGAAAGTGTCATATTCTGTATGCGCCATTCACCTATTCATGACCCGAACAAAGGATAAGCTTTTTGCAACATTGTATGATGTCTGATAGCTAACTCCTGTTGTTTATTTTATATTCAGGGTATTTTCCACTCGAAACTCCATGAACTCTTTGTCAACGGAGATGGTGTGAAGTGTGAAGTGCCCAGCATCTGAAGTTATGAAAGTCACTTTTAACTCTTCGAGATAGTGTGAAGATGGCCAATTGTTGCTGACCTTGGTGTGACAGTCTTCCCCGACATCGAGTTGAACTTTAATTGACATTAACTTTATCAATCAAATCTTATTCAAATGACATGACTTATTCAATGAAATTTGCTGATTGTATTAGTAATTATGAAATCTCCCATTTGCAGCAAGGTAGCAGGAGATGGTTAGTCCAGTATAGCCAAATGCTTATGTAAGTGCTTGATCTCTGCCATTGAATTGATTGAAAATTAATAGTATTTGTACTAAGAGTTCCAAAATGGCCACTCCACAGGAGGCATTAGCTCCTCTGAAGGCTGAGCTAGAGGCTGAGAAAGCTCGGTATGCAGACGCTAAGAGGGAGGCCAAATCTGAAGTGTAGAACTTGGTTCGAGTCGATCGAGAGCGTAGGCATCAAGAGATGGCCCGTGAGGATGTTCCTCTAGTTTATGTGTCTAGATCCAGGAAGGTTGATCGGTTCACTGGCTTACCAACCAAAGCTAGTGATCCCACTATCCAGGAATGGGTTTCAGATGTGAAAGCCCAGACAGGACTGCGGAAAATGACTAGGGAGGAACAAGCTGCATTTATCATCGAAACTCTAAGCGGAAAAGCGAGGAGAGAAATTCAAGGTCGTGGAAGTACAGTTACGTCAGACCCAAATAAATATTTGATGTGCTGCTTAAGTTATTTGGTGATGGTAATATCACCCAGCTCCAAGAACGGTTCTACTCGTACAAACAGTCGGAAAAGGAGGACTTACTAGACTGCTCGCTGGAATTGGTCGCTCTCTTTGATCGTACTATTGAGTTGGATAGTTCTTTTTCATCCTGCCGCGAGAAGACCCTTCAGGGACGGTTAGCGGAGGCTGTGAAAAATGAAAACCTCAAACGTGAGATCCGTCGCATCAACATGGATCATCCAGACCTCGATTTCTTTTCAAATCGGGATCGAGCCATAAAATGGTTAGGAAAAGACGAAGACCAGAAAGTCCAGGCACGTGAAGTGTCCGTCCAAGAAACTACTGATATAGATATGGCAGACCAACTCAGACGCCAGGGTGAGCAGATTGCGGCTCAGCAGAAGCAGATCCAGGAATTACTGGGGAAACTGTCAAATAAATCCCCATCACAGAATGCGTATGCTGGACGAAGCGGAGGACGGCGGGACAGAAGGGTGCCTCGACAATGTTGGGGCTGCGGTAGCTTAGACCAGCTGCTGAGAAACTGTCCATTAGCGTCAGCCAGTGAAGTCCAGGGTCCAAGGCCCGAAGCCGTCGAACACTCGTTAAACTAGGAACGCCTACCATGGCGAGCCACATGGTAGGCAGGAATGTGGGCGACAAGGGCTCAATCTTACAAAGAGCTATGTCCGGAGGCGGTCGTGAAACTAGGATCCAGCCAGGTGAGATGTCTATTGGACACTGGGGGGCAGGTATCAACTATAACCGAAGCCTTCTTTCTGAAGCATCTGGTTCAGGAAGGCGAACTTGTTGACGTGTCCTCGTTCATTCACATAGCTGGTGCGCAAGGCATGGATGTGCCCTACATTGGTTACATAGAGCTAAATGTAACTGCCCTTGGCCACATATTCCCCAAAATGGGATTTCTAGTTGTTAAGGACCCGGTTGGCACCCCATTACAGCAGAAAAAGTAGGAATGTCCAGGTGTTTTAGGTGCCAACATTTTAAATCATATTGTTGCAAAGTTAGGTGAAATAGATGGGCCAGATTTCTGAGAAAACTTTCTCAGAGTGATCAGTCAAACTGAAACGGACGATTGTGACATAAGATACAGTCAACAACGCCGTTATGTGCAAGTGCCCCAAACTCAGGCAGTGTTGCATCCACAAGATCCTCGGTAAATGGTACATATGTCAGGAAATGCCCGAGTTTTCCAGCACAGTTTTCAGAGAACCTGCATCTGACGAAGATAACCCATCAACGGAATCGACAAACCAATCCGATTCACCCCTGAACGTGCAAGAAGACTCGAAAAGTTTCAAATCTCTCATCCATGCTGGAATATCAACTCGCATCAAAAAAGATACCTGTAGAAATTCACAGAGACCTTGATGTCATTTTTGAGAGAGAGAAGATTTCATAGCCAAAAAGATGATTGTTCCATCTCACTACGGAGCTGTTGACTACGAAGTCCAAGATCATACTGACGAGTAAAATTATACGAGGTTATTCATAATCATGTTAACGTTACGATAAATAATTGAAATAAGCAGGCTTGACTGAATAATCGTGAGTCGGTTTACCTTTATAAATTATCAAGTGGACTATCGTGATAAAAGTGTGTATTTTAGGCTTAAATCATGCCTGGATTTGGGTTTAAATATAAGAGAGAGAGAGAGAGAGAGAGAGAGAGAGAGAATTAAGGTTTAACGTCGCATACAGCAATATTTCAGCCATACAGCGACGATCAAAGAAAATTCTAAGTAATCAATTCAAAAACTCGGTAAACTAATGCGTTAAAACAGGTACAAACATTAAAATTTGTACAACAAACCAATCTCTCTCAAATAACCTAAAATATAATCTTCTTTCACTCTGCTAAAAAGATCTATGCAGTCCATGAGAATATGTTTCACGGTGAGATCTTCTTGGCAAGGTATACACCTTGGAATCGGCTCCTGTTTTAGTAAATATTCATGAGTTAATCGTGTGTGATCGATCCTACATCGTCTAATCATGGCCTGGTCGAAGCGTTTATGACTGTTCAGGTGAGTATAACCAACCGTTTTTTTCAACTCGTGAAGTTTATTATACATAGTATCCCATAGCGATTGAAACATCCTTCTTGCATATGCGCAGATAGATGGTCTGAAATTGCTGTATGGGAGACCAACAGGGTCAACTTCTCCATCTAAAGCTGCCTTAGCTAGTCTATCAGCTTCAGTGTTGCCTTTGATGTCAACGTGACTAGGCACCAACAAAACACAATATCTATCTGTTGATCAAATCTGGTGTCATATAATTGTAGAATTTCCAAGATGGTGGGATGAGTGGAATTTCCATTTTTAATTGCTTTAAGGCATGACAGTAAATCTGAGAATATGACATATTTTTTCCTTCTACTGGATCCAATACCTTCTAAAGCAGATAATAGAGCTTTTGCTTCTGCAGTAAATATGGAACTTTTACCTGGCAGTCGATACGTTTGAGTTTTGGAACTAAAGATAGTAGCACATGCTACTCTCTCACTATCTTTAGAACCATCTGTATAAATAGCCTGATGTGAACTGTATTTCTCTCTCAGTAGACCAAATTCTTGTGTATACACGAGTTGGCTCGTGTCTGCCTTTTTATATTTAGTCAGTGAAATATCTACCTCTGGCGTGGCTAACTGCCATGGTGGAGTTGGCAAGAGCTCGTTAGGTAAAATCAGACTAACTTTAATACCAGCTGCTACAAGGTGTGGTTTCATACGGATTCCAAGGGGTGGAATAATCGAGGGTTTTTGCGAATATAAATCTGCGTACTCAGGGTTGAAAACACAGTTATATGCAGGATTCGAGTGGTTCGAACGCAGTTTTGTGATATATTGCAGCGATAATTGAATTCTTCGAAGTTCTAAAGGAAATTCATCTGCTTCTACATACAAGCTTTCTTTGGGTGATGTTCTGAACGCACCGAGGCAAAGCCTTAGTCCTTGATGGAGAATAGGATCTAGCTTTGCCAAATTTGACTTGCTTGCACCATTGTAAACAATAGAACCATAATCGAGTTTGGAACGAACAAGCGATCGATACAAATGAAGGAGAGTTTGCTGATCTCCCCCCCCCCCCACTTATAGTTGGCCACGACTTTCAACAAATCCAGAGCTTTCGTGCATTTGGCTTTTAAGCAATTTATATGTGATTTGAATGTTAGTCGTTGATCAAACCACATGCCTAGAAATTTGACCTCTTTTACTACTTTGATTTCAGTTCCGTCTAATTTTAGTTTTGGATCTTCGTGCTGGAAGTATTTTCTGCAAAAGTGTATACAATTTGTCTTAGCTGTGGAGAACTTGAAACCATTTTCTAGACACCATTTCTGAATTCTGTGTAGACAAAGTTGTAATTTTCTCTCAATACTGTGTATACTTTTCCCACTACACGATATATTGAAATCGTCTACAAAAAGTGAGCCATCAATTGATTTATTCAGAACTGTAGCCAGGCTGTTGATCTTAATACTAAACAGAGTAGTAGACAAAATACTGCCCTGTGGAACACCCTGGTCTTGATCAAAATGATCAGACATAGTTGTACCCAAACGAATTTGGAATTGTCTATCATTCAAAAAGTTGGAAATAAAAACTGGTAAACGACCTTTTAATCCCATCTTTTGAAGATCTTTAAGAATCCCGTATTTCCATGTAGTATCATAGGCTTTTTCTAAATCAAAAAAGATAGAAACCACATGTTCGTTCTTAGCGAAAGCATTCTTAACAAACGAATCTAATCTGACTAAATGATCAATGGTACTTCTATTTTTTCGGAAACCAGCTTGAATATCAGTAAGTTTCTTTTCAGTTTCCAGGTACCAAACAAGGCGATCATTCATCATGCGTTCCATTGTTTTGCAGACACAACTAGTCAGTGAAATAGGACGATAATTACCAGGGTCTGTATGGTCACGACCAGGCTTTGGTACTGGTATAACTATGGCATTGTGCCAAGACGGAGGAAATTCTTCTCTATACCAAAGTCTATTGAATATGCGTAATAGGATTTCTAGAGATGATTCCGGTAGATGTTTCAAAAGCTGATAATGAATATTATCAGGGCCTGCAGCAGAATCATGAGCTTTCGTGAGAGAAGCATGGAGTTCTTCAATTGTAAACGAAGCGTTATAGCCTTCGTGATTACCGGAAGTGAATTTAATTTCATTTTTCTCTTCCCTTTTTTGGAAACTTTTGGAAATTTAGGTACATAATTTTCTGATGAAGAGTTTTTGGCAATTGTTTCTCCTAATTTATTTGCAATTTCTACTTTGTCAGTAATCACCTGATTTCCATCGTTGAGATGATGAACGTTGGACTTGGGAGCTTTTACCTTTTATTCTTTGGATCATATTCCAAACTTTTGTTATTGGTGTATGAGTATTTATCTTAGAAACATAATTTCTCCAAGAATCACGTTTATTCTGTTTCATGGTTCTACGAGCTTTAGCTCTTGTAACTCTGAGATCTTTCAAATTTTCAGGATTAGGATGTCGGCGGAAATATCGTTCAGCCTTCTTCCTACATTTTCTCGCTTCTTTACGGTCATCATTAAACCAAGGTTTCTTAATATGTGCAACTCCTGAAGATGTGGGAATGGTTTGGTTGGCAATTTCTATCAACATATCTGAGAATAGCTGTATAGGATCTGAAGCATCAGCGAAGGAGACTGATTGTAGTTTTTGTGAACAAAGCTTTTCAAACTCGGGCCAGTTGCTTTCTTGAAATTAAACCTTGTGGAATGAGGGTCATCAGCTGAATGAACAGCTTTTAGGACAGTGGGAAAGTGATCACTTCCACAAAGGTCATCATGAACAGACCAAGAAAATTCTTCAAGAATAGGAAGGTCGCAGATTGAGATATCCAATGCTGAATAGGTTCCATGAGCCGAGGACAAATGTGTATAAGAACCATCATTAAAAATACACAACGAATTATTTGATATAAAATTTTCGAGAATTTTACCTTTACAATTGCCTTCGTTATCCCAGAGGATGTTACGACCGTTAAAATCACCCATCAATAAACAAGGTTTCGGGAGCTGATCGTAAAGATCTTGAAGTTCATTTAGCCGGAGACTACCAGAAGAAGGTATGTACACCGTGCATAATGTGAAAACAGAATTCAAGGTAATACGAACTGCTACAGCTTGTAAATCTGTCACTAAATCAACAGGACTGTGTAAAACACCCATTTTAACCAATATTGAAGAACCGCCCGTTGCTTTTCCATTTTCCTCTAAAGCGTAGGAATGATAAGGTGTGTATTGGCGAAATTTAAATTTATCTTTATCTGCTTTCTTCAGAAAGGTCTCATTGAGACAAAATTACAAGCGTCTAGTCCGTCATTCATAATCCAGCCGTCGTCCATTAGAGAATATCCGCGTCCATAATCCAAAGACCTATTTCATATTCCATATAACAGTATTAGCGTCAAATTCAAAAAGACAATCATAGTATACATACACATAATCTTGTTTCCTGCAAGAGAGAAGCGGTCAACAGTTTTCAATGATGCCGGCAAGACATCATGATGTTCCAAAAATATCAAATCCGTATCGCTGATCCGTATTCTTAATCCATAATATTCGTTGTAAAGTCGTCATCTAAAGAATGATGTATCTCAGTCACGCTTTGATTGTGACTGTTCATATGAGTACCATGAGGATCTTGAAGTACATGGGTTCATACGGCCCCTAGCCCCGGGTTAAGCTGATGGTTCATAATCTTGAGTTAATAATTGGAGTTCATTTAAATTTGGCCAAACTGCTCTGCAATTCCACTGAATAATAGTTGGTGGCTGCGCCATCTCTAGTCTGTATATACCAATAAAACACAAAAATGCCCAAGCCAAGATATATAAGGTTAGCTTAGCCATTATGTACGTTTTATTTTGGGTAATCCTTTTTGACCTTTCTTATTTTGTTTCATTTGTTCTCTCCTGTCTTTTTTATTTTCCTTCTTATCAACTTCTTTCTCTCTGTCTTGTACTAACAAGTCTTTCGACCTTTGGTTCAAGGAAGTCTCGCCTTTTAAAGGACGATCAGTACACTCCTGATACTCCGGACGATCAGTACACTCCTGATACTCCGGACGATCACTACACTCCTGATACTCCTCATCGCAAAGCATGTGTGTATCGTTGGTAGGAGTGGGGGTAGCATCTGATTCGAGGTAGTTTCATTACTACGAGACTCTTCACTACTTTCTCTTTCTGTGAACTCCTTCAGTACTTCCTCGTTGGGTGTAAAGTTTACATCTACACCGGAGTAAATAGGATTGGTGAAGGAATCTACAGACTGCACAAGTGCATCCTGACGCGAAACACTACCAGTATCCGGTAAGTTGTCACCCTTCAATTCAACTTCCGGAGTTACTACTACATCAACACTTTCAGTTTGATCAGAAATCGACTTCTGATCACCTAGCTTCTGATCACCTGCCTTGACTTTTACATCATCGCAAACCTCACTCTCACTAACATCTTCATCATCGCAAACCTCACTCTCAATGACATCTTCATCTTCTGAATTACAACCTTCATCCATCGCGTCATCGAGACACTCGTAGCGGTTTGGGGTTTTCTCATTGATCTCGGCGGCAGCTATCCCCTGACGACGTTTGATAGGTTTGCCGTCAGGGCCTACAATCTTCCACAGGCTTAGGTCTATAGCGCTAAGACCTCTTCGGACTTCTGCGGGCGGAGCAGAGCGAGGACCAGAGGAACCACCCTTTCCGTCGTTAGTTACGGTATCTCCAGAAACCTGTTTGGCTTTTGGACAGGTTTTTTTAAAGTGTCCTTCCTGATGACAGATCAGGCATTTATTTTTCAAGGGAAACTTCCAGTTCATGTGATCTTCTGATCCACAAGTATAACATGTTTTTACTTGACCGTTATACCACACAGGAAGTCTCATACCTCCAATCAAAATAGAAGGAGGAAGATCACGTTTGAATTTCGTCATCCAAATTCTTCTAACTCCCGTTTCAAACTGTCTATCAAACGAGTAGAACTCCTTTTGTAAAGAGAGAACATCCCCATAAAACTCAAAAGCATGTTTGATCTCAGAATCTGGGAAATCGCATAGTCCTTTCAATTTTACCAGCAATTTCCCTGGATCTATTTCCTCAAAATAGCCACGTTGGTCTCCAACGCGAATACCTTCCAGCACTAGGCGAGTTTTGGTATTCTCATTTGCTACTGTGAGGTTCCACAAGGTATTTGATACCTGTACTAGACCTTTAAGAATTTTCGGTCCTGATCCAACAGTGTCTTTTAATGCGTGATATATATCAGCCGGATCTGCTCTCTCTAGACCGTGAAGTTTTAGGCTCAGTGACCTATTAATCTTGCTAAATGCCATAGAGAAAAAAAGAAAAAAAAATCAAAGTCCACAAGGGAATCTTAATACAAACTACAAATAGTGACACGCACAAACCTCAGTAGTGTGCCTCCCCTCAGAGTAAACATCGCCTACCCCCCTGAGGGAGCCCCACTCTGAAGGCAAATGTGAAAACTATACAACAATACACTCTCTGAACCTTGTCCCGGCCGAACAATAGCCCAGTTCTAAACCGGGCCCGTTGCTAGGTGATCCCGAGGAACAAAAGAACAGAGAACAAAAGACTAGCTCAAACGTGTACTCTGAGGGCTAGCCTTCAGTATACACTAATATGTACATGTATTTAACATAGCTGATATACGCAGAAATGTGTAAATCGACCTAAACCAAAGTGAACGAAAAACGAACCAACTATAAACTTTGTCAAGCCAAAAAGGTTAATATATATACAGCAACAAAAATACAAAATATTTACAGACAGCGAACAAACAGAGGCGAGGGAGACAGAAAAAACCCCACCGACCGTCTCGGTCCCAAAGACCGGGACGATAGTAATGGCAGGTCTCTGCCTTCCCAAACCAGGCCAAACTGACCAAGTCAGAAAACCGCTCTGAACAGCAAAAACCGAGAAATAATTCTAAACTTTCACCACAGGTATTTGTCAAAAGTATTCACAAAATATATTACACAGAAATCAGAGCTAATATTAGCTGAAATACGCAGAAATAGACAAATTTCTCGGAGCGAAGTGAAAACACGTCCGACTCCCAATCTCTCTACATCCGGGCTCTTAAATATAAGAGAAATAAATTTAATTATTTTTATAAAATATTATAAACAGATGAGTGTGCCGAATAACTTTTATAGTCCGAACACTGCTACAAATTGGATGCCAGTTAAATTGGCTTACTTCACGAGTCAAGTTAATATTCATAGCATGGCAGATTACAATTGTTTTTACATACAGATAAGAAAAATCTTCATATTAGACAGCTTATTCTGGAAGTGTGCAAAACATTCAATAATATTGAAGAGTTTGCTTTTGAGAGTCTGGGGGGAACATTTTTTGCTTTAATATTTACGGAACAATTAATAAGACATTCTGGGAAGGCGAAAATAACAGTGAGTATACATTTTTTAACTCATATTGATGAAGTTTTATCAATTACGTTCCATTTTTGTCTGGCATGCTTCAAAGCCAGAAAAACAAGGTGATACTTATCACATTAAAAGGGCGAAGACCGCATCAGTCAAAAAAGATGGGGAGTTAGAGTCATCACGCTTTTCTACCATCTCCTTAAAAGGGTGATGACAACATCATGCAAACATTATCTCCCTTGATAACGTTTCTTATCAGAAAAAAAGAAAAATGACGTTGGAAGAGTTATTAGAGAAAATAAACTTGTGTACTCTTTAAAAAAACTTCATTGAACTGTTACACTCAAGTTTGAGTGAAATGTACCTGTTCACTCAAACTGGAGTTACTTTTCACTCAACTTGCGTTATCACTCGAGTTATCACTCAAGTTCACTCGAATTTCCACTCTTATGCTTGAGTGAATGTCACTCCAGTTGAGTCCATTTAATTCAGGCTGAGTGAAGGGCAACTCCAGTTCAGTGAAAATATCAGTCAAGTTTTGAGTGAGATCAATTTCCAGTCTTACTTGAGTGAAATTTCACTCAACTTTTTTATAGAGTAATGACATCAACTACGTGGTTTTAGACATGAACCACGTTAAAGAGTGCTAGGTTTGTCCATGTAACAAAAAGAGCTTATTTGCCGGTCTTCTTCTCTTGTAGAGTGAAATGATGTTTGATACTGACAGTGACTTCACTTCTGTAGACATAACAGAGACAGCTGAAAAAGATGCCCAATGGGCACTATAGATTCAAGAAAAGGTAACTCAATTGATAAGTTTACGAAAATATTTTCTACAGCCTGTATAATGATTTTTGGCATCTTATTCCATCATTCACCTTTCATTGGTCAAGATAATCGTCTTTTTATGACGATGAGTCCTGGTCATCACTCTGAAATGATGACGACCCGTATTTTACATCCATTGCCCATCACTTAAGGCGATGTGATAGGCTCATAGCCATTAAAAAATAATGATCTGAGTCACCAAGTTTGGTACGTTTGAAGGGTGACCAGGCATCATCACCATAACAAAAAAAAACAGTGACGAGCCATCAACATTTATCTGGATGTGTACTTCTGGCATTTGCTTATTCCCAGTGGTATTTTCACATCAATATTCAGTAATACAAGATGTGAATATATTAATATCATACATTAATATACATATTTAGCTGTACAGAGTTAATTTCTTGAAACATTCTATACAATAATGACTATACACGTTATACGGTGTGCAAGACAAAAAACTAGCACGATCAATATAATTCGACAGAACATGATATATACAATGAGCATACAGTTTAACAGGATGCCCGGGCTATAGGCCACGAGCACTCACGCCGGAAACAGCGACGGTTCGTTGGTCTCACAATGGTCTTTGTCCTATTGACCCTAACGCTGTGGCAGTGACAGTTCCGTCTTACAGCGACAGAAAAGAACGGCTCTTCAGAGCCTCCATATCTTCCGAAAGAAAGACTGCTAACTAAGCACAATGTTCACACACACACACACACACGCACAAACACACACACACACACACACACACACTGGTAACTCGGCCTGATCCCAATCGGCGGGGTTTTGTGAACACACGGACAGACGTACAAATCTGACAAATGTTTCAGTCGAACATGCTTCTAAATATGAATGATAAGGATACTGCAAAAATATCACTTTTGAAAAGAAATAACAATGACGATGAACCATAATAATTAACACAGGGGCTAGGTTCTTTTGGGGGTATTGTTTTGTATATCATCAATATTAACTGCCCATCTATAGCAAGGCCGTTTACTTGTAAGTTTACGGAATGTTTTCGACCGCTTTATTCCAAAACTCACTGCGCTCATAAAAGCATCCGTCTATTATAGAGCCTTATTCGGTAGTGCGCCACCTTGCACCCCAAGGCAACTTCCCTCGAGACATTTTCATTGTGCAACCTGCAAAAAAATCATCAAAAGAAAAGAAAACTTGAAAAATCATGCTCCGAAATGTCAGGAAATGAGAAGCAGACCTGCTGATTGTTTATCAGGAGACCAATCGAGCCATACAGCGACACAGTTGGATGCACCTATCACGATTGGAACTGATGGATCAGCTTGCAATTCTACAGAGCATAATTTTCTTGAAAGTTGGGACCACTGATGGTTGAACTTCAACTAGTGGCCCAGTTATCGAAACATAGGCTCAAAAGACCGATCAGGAAGAAGGCTTGCCAAAAGTGCGGACAGTTAGTCAATCCGAGGTGGATGAAAAGGCCTTTGAGGACCCATGTCAGGGAGAAGTGACGTGAATCGTAATCAACATGCACCACCATACCATTTTGATCGATGCGACAAACGGCATCTACTCTTCCGCAATAAATCTTCGAGGCTTTGCTACCCCAATCCACATTCAGAAGACAGCCAGTTGTTTAACGACAGAAAGTGTTTGCGGACAAGAAAAATGTACATCTCTGAAAGGAACGGCACAAAGAACGGATGTTCTGGACAAGATACAAGAAAGTAAGTTCATCTGTGAAAAGAGGCACGGCGAGATTCCCCAAGGCGAGATTATAACCTAGCTGCAGACAGAAAAAAGTCCCTTGTTGGTACACATTCCACCCCGTCACTTGTCCTCTGACCGATTTGTTTACCTTTCTGTTTATGCGAAGAGAATTAGACATTGGTCAAGACTGAAACGGACGATGTGACATAAGATACAGTCAACAACGCCGTTATGTGCAAGTGCCCCAAACTCAGGGAGTATTGCATCCACAAATTCCTAGCTAAATGGTACATATGTCAGGAAATGCCCGAGTTTGCCAGCACAGTATTCAGAGAACCTGCATCTGACGAAGATGACCCATCAACGAAATCGACAAACCAATCCGATTCACCCCCGAACGTGCAAGAAGATTCGAAAAGTTTCAAATCTCTCATCCATGCTGGAATATCAAGTCGCATCGAAAAAGATAGCTGTAGAAATTCAGAGAGACATTGATGTCATTTTTGAGAGAGAGAAGATTTCATAGCCAAAAAGATGATTGTTCCATTTGAAACACACTGCACACACTGTCATGGGGATCTTACTACGGAGCTGTTGACAATGAAATCCAAACTCATACTGATCAGGAAAATTATAAGACGTAATTCATAATCATGTTAACGTTATGATAAAAAATTGAAATAAGCAGGTTTGATTGAATAACCGTGAGTCGGTTTACATTTTTTTTTATCAAGTAGACTCCCGTAATAAAAGTGTGTACTTTAGGCTTAAAGCATGTCTGGATTTGGGCTTAAATATAAGCGAAATAGATCAAATTATTTTTAGAAAATATTATACACAGATACCTTGTATAGTCCGAACACTGCTACAAACTGGATGCCAGTTAAATTGGCTTACTTCACGAGTCAAGTTAATATTCATAGCATGGCAGATTACAATTGTTTTTACATACAGATAACAAAAATCTTCATATTAAACAGCTTATTGTGGAAGTGTGCAAATCATTCAATAATAGTGAAGAGTTTGCTTTTGAGAGTCTTGGAGGAATAATTTTTTGCTTTAATATTTACAAAACAATTAATAAAAGACATGAGTTAAAAAATTTATACTCAATGTTATTTTTGCCTTCCCTGAATATTAATGAAGTTTTATCCATTACGTTCCATTTTTGGCTGACATGCTTCATAGCCAGAACGCTTGTCTACCATCTCCTTAAAAGGGTGATGACAACATCATGCAAACATTATCTCCCTTGATAACGTTTCTTATCAGAAAAGAAGAAAAATGACGTTGGAAGAGTTATTAGAGGAAATAAACTTGTGTACTCTTTAACTCAAGTTTTGAGTGGGATGAATTTCCAGTCTTGAGTGAAATTTCACTCAACTTTATTTATAGAGTACATTCTCATCTCGCGAGACTCCCTACTGCGAGCTTTGGTCTCTCGCGGGTAGACACGGCTCTCTTTGAGAATGTTATAGAGTAATGACATCAACTACGTAGTTTTAGACATGAACCACGTTAAAGACTGCTAGGGTTCATCAATGAAAAGAGGTACGGCGAGATTCTGTCATATAAGCTGTCTGCAGACAGAAAAAAAGTCCCTTGTTTGTACACATTCCACCCCGTCTCTTGTCGTCTGAGAAGTTATAGTTCTTAGGGGAATGTTCTCAGAATGAACAATTAATTCCGAGACAAAATTTCATTGTAGGATTCTAATGTACCTAGTACTAACCTTTCCTATCATTGGACTACTTCTGGTGCACATGAATACATATATAATTCGGTTCAGGACTTTCAAATCTGGCAGTTAGTGAGAATGGCGGGAGAACATGTTTACAACCATGAGTTGGTCCTGCCAACTTAGGCCTGCATAATTTATACAATTCGCTGCCTTTCCTGGTCTGTTTGAATACAAAGTAACAGTTTGATTATGTTTAGGCCAGTCCATTAATTTTGTGGACAAGTTGTAGTTTTCTCTGCCATGTTGATCTTTGTGTTCGTTCATTCATTCATTGTCTGAATGTCCGAGTGATTTGTACCATTCATGTGGAGGTCAGGATGATGTCATATTGACCACCACCATCAAAATATTGGTAAGCCCAGAAGTTATTGGAAGAGTACGCCGGAGAGTGCGCCGAAAGGCTGCCGGAAGAGTGTGCCAGAAGGCTGCCGGAAGAGTGCGCCAGAAGGTTGCCGGAAGAGTGCGCTGGAAGAGTGCGCTGGAAAGCTGCCGGAAGTGTGCCGGAAGGCTGCTGGAATATATAATTAATTTTGCGGCAGCCGCAATCTGTATAGTGTGCCGAAAAGCTCATTTGCATGTGAAAAACTATGTTCTAGAACTCTTTGACTTCGGTGGTCAAATCTGGGGACGTGTCCCTGCAGAAAGTTCAAACTCTCTTGAGCCGTGCTATAACTTCCGCCAGTAGAATGGCACAGGTGCTATGTGCACACAGACAGTGTATCGAAGTGAACAAGGGTTGTGAGATCGCTACAGACTCTTTGTCGTTGTTGTGTAACAGCTATTATCAGTCTCGTGCAGACAGGCTGTTAAGCCATACTTGGCAAAGAAATATTGATCACTTTGTACGCCGATCACCCTCACGACTGGCAGTTTATTCATGTGGCGTACATGTACAACCAGTCCAGAGGTTGGGGTCAAATCCCATCTGCAGATCAACCGCAAAACCAGGCGAAGAAGTAAAGGTAAATACATTCTTTGCTGGTGCTATTAGTAGCGAATTAAATGAGCGGAAAAACCTCACTAGTGATCCGTGGGTGTTACAAAATGTAGTAAGCCACATGATTGAGTTCATTTATATTCCTGTTCAATTTAGACAGCCTCTGCCATTGAGCCTTAGTGAGGACGAACAGTTAAGAGTCAAAGAGGAACTACAAGTTTTGCTTCAAAAAGGGGCTATTGAAGTATGTACGCCTTCGGCAGATCAATTTTGGTCTACAATATTTTTGAGACAAAAGAAAAATGGCAAATTCAGGACTACATTGAATTTACGCCGTTAATGCTTGACATTACTCTAGAGTTAGTCAAAAAGGGCGATTTCTTCACTTCAATCGATTTGCAGGATGCATATCACAGTATACCCATAGATTCTGAGCACCGTAAAATTTTTAGATTTTCATGGCAAGGAAAAGTTTTCCAGTATACGTGTTTACCCTTTGGGCTGTCGTTCGCTCCCAGGTTATATACAAACACTCTAAAACCGGTGTATTCGTATTGCCAAGCCAATGGCATTCGCTGTGGCTATTTTATTGAGGACTCGTTCATCATGAATCAAGACAAACAGGAATGTGCAAAACAAACTGCTCACGTAGTGTCCACCTTTCAGTCATTGGAGGTTCTCATTGGTCCAGACAAGTCTGTTCTGCTTCCAACCCAAACAATACCTCATCTCGGAACGTCATTATTAGCTTGTCACCGCAAAAGATTCATAAAATCTTGTGCTCTCAAGAGGTCTTGTGTCTAGTTCCGCTTGACCCGGGGCTGGGGGCCGTGTGAACCCATGTACTTTAAGATCCTCATGGTACTCATATGGACAGTCACAATCAAAGCGGGATTGAGATACATCATTCATTAGATGACGACTTTATAACGAATATTATGGATTAAGAATACTGATCAGCGATACGGATTTGATATTTTTGGAACATCGTGATGTCTTGCCGGCATCATTGAAAACTGTTGACCGCTTCTCCGCAGGAAACAAGCCTATGTTTATGTATACTATGATTGTCTTTTTGAATTTGGTGCTATTACTGTTATATGGAATATGGAATAGGTCTTTGGATAATGGACGTGGATATTCTCTAATGGACGACGGCTGAATTATGAATGACGGACCAGACGCTTGTAATTGTCATCGTCTGTATTTACTATTCGACAAGACAAGTCGTCAGTCTTATAGGTCTGTACGCCTCCAGTTTAAAGGCTGTCAGGTTGGGAGCCATTCATTATCAAGGTTTTAAGCATGCCAAGATTATGACCCTTCAAACTCACTCTAATTATGATGCTTGTATGGTGCTGTCAGGCACAATTCTTGAGGAAATTATATGGTGGGTCAACAATGTTGTCCAAAATAATGGAAGGGTTATCCCGGAGAGAGTCCACCAACAAACAATATCAATATGCATGGAAAAGATGGTGTGTTTTGTGTCGTCGACGGGGTTTCGATCCGTTTTCGCCATCGACGGTGACTTCTGAACTATTTAGCTTCTGTTGCTTCATATTCATCGTATAGCGTAGTCAACACACATCAGTCTGTGCTAGTACAA
>JAVTVY010010716.1:0-50446 GCA_036873755.1 Hanleya hanleyi
AAAACAAACCATCCTTAATGGCTTTGAGAAACCAGTCCAGGTGATTCATGATCGCCACTCCTTGTTGGGCAGTTTCCTCTAGTACGGAGGCCTGTTTGTTCGTAAACGGAACATCCGGATTACTAGGCAATGTGGTATTTGAAGGACACAAATACTGAAAATCGCCGTTCACCTCTGCAGACCGGAAGCTAAACGGTGAATCATGTACGCCATATGATCGTATGTTTGGCTTCTGTACTGGGAACGGACCAGAAGATCCTGCAGGGCGGAAGCGAGCTCTAGGTCTCAGCCTGACTGCACGTTCCTCCTGCGTAGCGGGTTCTGCTAATGTTCTATGGAACAAGTGGCAAATAGAATGTATAGCAGTTGAGGCCGGAAGCGTGGAAACCGACCTCGTAACCCGATTCGACTCTCCCGACTCAGTTTCGATATCCCCCACATGTGGGACCGTAAGCTGCATGTCAGGAATCAAATCATAGATACCGGAAATTAAATCATATTATTTCCTAGTATCTGGATCAGTATTGGTAGGTTCATTAAATTCAGAGCTACCGTACTGGTCCCTACCCACTTCAGAGCTACCGTACTGGTCCCTATCCACTTCCATAGCTTCCGGGGCTTCCTGCCAACGAGGAGTAATGGAAGGGATAGTCCCCGTCAATCTTGCTTCCGGTTGCACAGACTGTTCAGACAAAACCGGATGCGGCGGCATACCGCTCCTTATTTGACTGGTCATCATCTCTCTCAGTTCCTTCATCTCCTGACGTTGCTGTTCCATTCCGCGCAGAATAGCAGCCAACGTAGGATCCGTCACTTGAGAGTGCACCGGAAGCTGGGCCTGACGGGGTGTGTTCACACTCTGGGACCTCAGGGCTTCGTGTTTAGAATTAGTGCGTGAGCTAAAAATAGCTCGCGTAAAAATATTTAGGAGAGGGTATTCAAAAGTTAGGCGAGTGATTGCAATATAATACAATATAAAATGTGACAGTTTACGTAAGCTAAAGATCACTCTCGTGACATGAATTTACGCGAGTGTTTACGTGCAGGTGAGCTATCACTCACGCTAAACACGAAGCCCTGGGACCTTACAAATGGCCGTGAGCACGGCCACTGTAATGGTCAGTGAACTGGCATACGAGGTCGTAAACCGGAAGCACGTATAGGCGGACGCATCATACGTAACATAGCCGGTCCCGTACCTCGAATACCACCGGAAGCAGAAATTTGAGCTAAGCCACGCAAGGGCGAAGTCAAACCAGCAACCGGATGCCACATAATTTGACCTACTTGAGAGGGGTCTCTATACCGCGTCTCAGAGGCAGGTAAAAAATTTGGCATATCATAGGTACCTGCATACATACCATACTACCGTTGTTGTGGGAACCTCAATCTCTGGTGGCCCAGAAGGCTCGTAGTGACAAACGTCTCGGCAGGGGGACGAGGAAGGCCACCAGAGAAACCGGAAGCAGATTGGGAGAAGTTAGACAAACCAGTCGTTCCAGTGTTAGACGATGTTATAGAACGACCGGAAAGTCCAGGCCTCAACGGGGTTGAGGAAGGCAATCTCCCAATCCCGGAACCAAATGAAAATTTAACGTTAGGCGCCTCACTAGTATTGCCCAAGTTTTCATAGTCATAAGTCGCATCCGATCGAGAGATCGGAATTGACTGGCTTTCCCACGCTAAGCCTGGCTCCGTTACCGATTTCCCTTCTTCGTCGTATCCAGGTGTCCGCTCGATCGGAAGCTCGACCTCCACAGTCGTAGTAGTGCCGGATTCCACATCTTCGATTGTCCCTTCCACTTGTACAACCCGGGTCGGTTTCTTACCTGATTGACCCTTCGCCTGGTCTGAAATGGAAGAATCGTGAGCGGGAGGGGGCGTTTGTTTATCTTTATTTACGTTCAACAAACTGACTAGAGTAGACCGAGCTGGTGAATCAACAAACCCCCTAGTCTCCTCGACCACGCTAGATCGGGGAGAGATAGCTACATATGTCTCATTGGTAGACACAACGGCTTTATTTTCCTCAATAGCTGCCAGTGATCCGGCCAGATATACTTGAAATATGCCGGGCGCCCACACAATACATTCCTCACAGGCCGTATCCCAGGTACATACTCTTCCCTGGCGACATTGGGGACACGTGGAATGGAGGTCATATACAGGCTTGTCACCACCACAAGACATACATGACATTTGAGACATATTTTGAGCCATAATTTCGCTGATAACGTAAAGAATACTTCCCAAAGAACTTCTTGAAGAATATCAGACGTCTGAGGTAATCCAACTGCTAGTGATTTCGCTAGAAATAGGCAATTTTCACGGAGCTGAACAAAATGACTTCCTGACCCACTTGCAGTACGAAACAAGATGAAGGAATTATGGGTAAGTGAGCAGTCAGGTGACTAGCAGGGGAGAGAACTGTGCAGGGATTCATACACGTCGGTTTTTGCCACTGGTATTCGGTGGAAAAATTCACTAGGAAACTGAATTCGGACTGTAAAAAAACTGAAGTGTGTGCGTTTAGCACAGTAAATATTCAATTTGTCAGCTATAAACTCAATTCCGGTGAATGCTGAAACTCGTAATTCGACCAACAAATCTGTTCTAAAAAATTTTTTTAGACATACGCGCATCATTTATTCAGAAAAGTTCGTTAAAACGAGTAAAAACACACCTTGTTTACAAGATCGTTTACAGGAACACATTCTCCACGTTCGAGATAAAAAAATTGAAGGGCAACAACTCGTGTCGTGTTAGTTTCCCTCAATTTGGGTCACGTAGTAGAAATGCGCCAATGTTATTGGGTAAAATGGTCACGTGTTTTAAAGTCTTCTCATTCAACCCCGCGAAAACCTGATCACCTGATGTAACCCGACTTTCTGATTGGTCAACCATAAATATCGCTTGCGTACGCAATGCGCCGTGGTCGAATTCGACAATCACAATGGTGTTTGGCTTCGCTCACCGAAACCATGCGAAACCTCACCGAAACAGGATTTTTACCGAATGTTGAATAAATGTTCAGTATTCTTTATCCTAAGTGTAATTAGGAATACATATCGTGACATCTATAAGATTTTAGACGAGTTATTTAGTCGGAATGAAGCAAAACGGACGTTAGTTAGTAATCTGAAAGTGATAAAATTTCTTACGTGAGATTTACAGTACAATATTTTTGCCAAATTGCGTTTCCTAAATATTTCTAAAGCTGTAAAATGCCAAATATGTTCCGAATGTATGTTCAGGGGTTCAAATTAATGTATCGTGCATCAAATACCATCCATTATTTCATTTTATTTGTCAATTCCAACGACTTGACAGACAGCGTTTTTGAACCCATTTCGAAAGGTTCAACACTGCTTGACAGCCTGGCACTCGGAAATCGACAGCACTACTAGTAGGGTTAAGAGACAGTCAGGAAGGAGTAAAACACGTTCTTAAAATTACTTTATTCTAAGCTTTAAACTCTATCTCAGAGCCAGTAAATATGGCGGCGGCAAAAACACCTAAAAACTCAATAGCAATCAGGACGCCGATGGCAAAAACTGATAAAAACTCAATTGAGGTAAAAAAAATACTGAAATTTCAGTATCCGGTGGCAAAATTTTGGACTTCTATGAATCCCTGCTGTGTTATTCAAAATTCTTACTAGATGATTTCATGTGAAACAAGAAATGCAAAGAGTGGAAGTGAGGTAAGTTTTCAGCGCAAATAACTGGTTCATTCAGGTTTACATGCTGGAAGAAATGTGTTTATGTGACGTCAACAATGGTACACAGGAGGTCAGTCGCACCAAACCACATCCAAATCACAAAACCCATCTATCTGTCCAGTCTTGATTTCATTTTAGTATCACTTTTTTCACAGTTTATGTATTGTGTTATTGATAGAGTATATATCAACTGATACAATTGATTTAGCTTGGAACCCAGAGCAATCGCAAGAGAGATCCAGTGGCAAGGTACCCACAATTACTGAATTTGTCCTAATCTGGTCAGATTTTCGAAAATTATTGCCCGGAAATTAAAACTGAACTTGGCCCACAGGCGGTATCATCTAGGTGGATCGGCATGAAAAACAATCCCAAGTGAGATGTTGAAGGAAGATACCCACATACCAAACTTGAAAAGAATCTGTTCAGGTTTTCAAAAGTTATTGTTCGGAAACAAAATTCTTACTTGGTCACCTATGGGCAGATTGATGTGAAAAACAATCCCAAGCAAGATCTTGAGGCGAGGTACATACATACCAAATTTGAAAATAATCCATTCAGTTTTTCAGAAGTAATTGTCTGCAAACAAGTCGGACGGACATACAGACTCCAATACTATAGTCCCCAATTAGCCCTTCAGGTGTCGGGTGACAAAGACACACAAATCTGTTCTACATGTAGATGGTTCACTAAATACAACATGGTAATATATTTGGTCACAAAATATACACAGCATTGGACAAGAAAAAGACTCCGGTTTGCTAAACTAACCTGGTCTTTACTGTCTCCAAGTCTATCAACTACTGCTGGTAATACTGGAATGACAAACATATCAGAATATGAGGATCAATCATCACATATTAATAACATTCATCCCATTCACGAAATTATGCTATGAGCTTCAGAATCTAATATTATATGAGTGTTATGATGCTTACATGTTGAGTAAGAGATGGAGTTTGGGGCTGTGGTACATTTGTACACCCCTCTATGGGGTTATGAGGAGGGGGCAAGGGCTGTGGTACATTTGTACACCCCTCTATGGAGTTATGAGGTGGGGCAAGGGCTGTGGTACATTTGTACACCCCTCTATGGGGGTATGAGATGGGGCAAGGGCTGTGGTACATTTGTACACCCCTCTATGGGGTTATGAGGTGGGGCAAGGGCTGTGGTACATTTGTACACCCCTCTATGGGGTTATGAGGTGGGGCAAGGGCTGTGGTACATTTATACACCCCTCTATGAGATTATGAGGTGGGGCAAGGGCTGTGGTACATTTGTACACCCCTCTATGGGGTTATGAGGTGGGGCAAGGGCTGTGGTACATTTGTACACCCCTCTATGGGGTTATGAGGTGGGGCAAGGGCTGTGGTACATTTGTACACCCCTCTATGGGGTTATGAGGTGGGGCAAGGGCTGTGGTACATTTGTACACCCCTCTATGGGGTTATGACCTCTACGGTCTCCGAAAGAGTGTACAATCGTACACGGAGCGAAATGATATACGCTACTGTATATCTGAGATATCTATGATATCTGGCATTTATAATGCCCAGCGGATGATTTTCTGCTAAGGCGAAAGCCGACTGTCGTAAATCGACAAATTTGACACATACAAGGCAATAGCCAGTCAAATTAACAACAAAGCTACAAGAAGTAACTGAAATATATGAAATATATTCAGTATTTACACAGATTGTCAGCACACCAGATAGCATGTTTGGAAACCCACGATTACGGGTTAACTGAGAATAAATTCAGAAACAGACATACTGAGGGATACCCGCATAGCGGAAGGATTCTCCTATTACAATGAAGTAAACTATGCTAGTCACAAGTTACTTCTTGGAGAATGATGGCTAATAATTCCTATATGTGAATTGACTTGACTTTTGTGGTGTATATAAACATATGCCATCAGTAAAATACTGAGAAGATCTGATCATGTTGATGACATGTTATGATCTGCGTTGAGACTCCCTGACGAGGGTTAATCGCTAATTCGTATATTATGAATTAAAAAAACAACCCGAAACTCTGTTTCTGTAAATATATTTCTACAGAATTTACCCGCTGTGTGATAACTAAGGGCAGGAGTCGGAGTCGGAGCTACAACCATTAATGTACAGGTGTGGCTTACCGGATTGTTTATATTATTATTTTTGAGTCTGAAGTTTGTACCAGGAATTGTGGGTACGGCTTACTTTTAGTCAGTTTTATTATATATGGGGCAATTCTTAGTGAGTGGGTCTCAGGCTGCATCCCCAAAATCAATGGATGTATTTATCATTATTCTTTAGAATATATGGGGTTTATGGATTGGGGTAATGCTCAGTTTGACATGTACAATGTACTGTAATTGAGCCTGTACAACATACCTGATGTGACATGTCTGTGAAAGCGCTCTCCCATTCTGTCCACCAGCAGACAGAACACCTCCATACCATTGAGGGAGATCTACAAATATAACAAACAACTCTGCTTACTTCACACAATAAGATCTCCAAAACACATTTTTAATATAAACCATACATGTATGTAATGTAACAAATTCACCAGCTTTATTTGCTTATATTCTTCTCCACAGAAATATGGTGTCACCAACGACACCATGAGGCAAAGAGTTTTTAAAAGCCATATATTTCATCCCCTCTGGTGGCTTTAAATTCAGATGCCTAGTTCCCATGCATATCCAACGAATGCAGTTTTTTTTCCATTTCATAAGGGGTTTCATTATCTGTTTTAGTAGAAGGCTACCAGATACAAGTAGCCAGCTACCTTGTCCAGAAATTAAATAGGACAAGTGACATTTTTGATCAAAGTAGGTGATTACCAGGCATGTTTATTGTGAGGTACAGTATGCTCTGCATCTAATAGACAAGACACATGGAAGATGTGTATCATGCAGATTAAAACTGGCTTTTCTGCTATGCCATCATCAGTACCCTTCAGATTTGTCCAATTGCCACTAAGCAACTGCCCAACTGTCTCGGAATGGTAACATCATGTCTGTGTTATGAAGACAAAGCAGCCACTCGAACTACTGCCATGGCTAATCCACCAGTGAAGGCATGGGGCTTATCATCCACTGTTTGCAGAGTACATGTACACCCATGTCATATCAGCCCGAAATCACGCAAGGATTGAAGGCATTGCCCATCCAGCTTTTTTTTCAGAATAAACTCTTCTGTCAGAATATAACAGGATTCTATGAAAGCAACTAACCAATCAACTTGTCATTCATTAATGGACTGATTTCTGGCAGATCATTTCAATATTAGATGCACTGAGGCCTTTTTTCGTGTAGTATAGACCAGCATATAGGATGAATTAGATTTAGACAACATAGCTATTATATTCTCTGCAATATTTTAATGAATATGTTCTCTACAAATTGCCAATTCCATGAGATAACGTCACTTTGATCAGATAAAAATTTAATTGAAATACTTCAGTCATGTGGTATGCATGCATGTGGAGGAAATGCCTCCCACAAATAAACTAACATAATTCGCAAAACTGATTCCTTGGTTGGTCAGTGCATTATTACTAATATTGATATTACGTAAGTCCCACAGAAATGACTGGGACTATAATCTTATATACAACTTTACAAGTCAGACAAGGTCCATTTTTGCACCTAAACTGATGTACAAGTATAAAATAGTGTATATGTCTGTCTCTCATAGATCTGTGGGTTATTACAGGTATAGAAATAGCCATGTTTGTGTCAGAGTTACAATATATCTCCATGGTAGTATTGTATATTAGTGTAGGAGAGGATAACTTGATCACTCGCCAGACTAACACATATATATCACAGTGCTGGGCTCAAGTAATAGCCTCACAGACAAAAAGCCAGGAAATCAAAGCCAGTTGCCACGTGGATGATCTTGGTAGAGGTCCAATCTCTGGAACAAGCCAGGTGAAGGAACTCTAGTGAATACTGACGGTATACCAGTACTCATGATTACGTTCAATAGTCTCTGCTCTACACAAATAAATCTCAGCTATTTCTGTATTTCTTGTAGAGCTACAGTTCATGAAGAACTGAGCTTGTAAACAACCAATACATTTGTATGAATATTGTCAGTATTGATATAGCTTAATTTTCTTGTCTTATGCACAACGCTAAATTTCATGATGTATTTCCCATAATTAGTATTCATACTGTGCAGGTGTCATTTACAATATCTTGTATTTGTTGATCACTAAATATTCATCCTACAACCATGTACTTGATTATATTTGCATCTCAACGAATGCATCTTTCTGTAATCTCCCTTGATCAAAACAAGATGTTGAAATACATGTAACATACATGGGAATAAATGTCACATGTTAGGCATGATTTTATTACTACTGCAATAAATCAGGGCTTTTCTAAAAAAAACTTTTTTAAATTTTTTAAAAGTTGAGTGAGTACTGCTTCTTTCGATGAATATCTGACCAGAAATGGAAAGGTTGTATTTGATTTGGTCCACGCGATTGATTGAGCATGGCCGTAGCCAGGATATCTTGAGGGATAATTCGCTTTCACTTCAAAAGTGCACATCCGGAGGTTCGCTGTACAAGAACAAGCATTCTGAGAACTCCAACATCTTGCCCTGTGGGGTCTCCCGCTGAAGCTGCAGCAGTATTGAGAATATGTAGGTAAAGCAAACTTTCCATGTACAGGGGTACATGTAATTTTTTGCCTAACAAAAAGCTTATCAATGAAAACATACGAAGTCTAAACCGTGATAATTTGGACAAAAATTCATATTTCATGTCATAAATCTTAAATAGCAAATGCACATCCTCAAATCACATTGAACTTGTGTAGCAAGTGTGAAACTCATCCAATGAAAGCTGTCAGCTTCAGCAAACTTTCCATTTCCATGTACAGGTGTACATGTATGTACATTATCATTGGCAAATTACTAAGACGAAACCCTCAAAATTCGAACAAAAATAAATATTTCATCTCATAAATAGCACAGGCACATCCTCTAATCGTATGAAATATGTGTACAAAGTTTCATAATCATCCAATGAAACCTGACAAATTCAGGCAACTTTTGTCTAACAAAAAACCTTATATGGTAATTCCCTAATAATTCAATCACAGGAATTCACTTTTCAACTGTTATTCAAACACAGAGAAAAGGTAACATTCTCATTCTTCATTCAAATTGAAGAAAAGTCATATAATGACAAAATGTGATGCTTTGCAGCTCAGATGGCTGCCTGGTGGCCATATTGGATTTTCGAATCGGACCAGAAAAGGTATCTTGCACAACTAGACCCCAAGGGGAATCTGTGTACCAAATTTGAGAAAGATCCATGCAGTACTTCCTGAGAAATGACGATAATGTTTCATGGGTAAATCCAAGATGGCTGCCTGGTGGCCATATTGGATTTTCGAATCGGACCAGAATAGGTATCTTGCACACCTAGACCCCAAGGGGAACCTGTGTACCAAATTTGAGAAAGATCCATGCTGTAGTTCCTGAGAAATCGTGATAACAAGGTTTCATGCGGAAATCCAAGATGGTTGCCTGGTGGCCATATTGGATTTTTGAATCGGACCAGAAAAGGTATCTTGCACAACTAGACCCCAAGGGGAACCTGTGTACCAAATTTGAGAAAGATCCATACAGTAGTTCCTGAGAAATGACGATAATGTTTCATGGGGAAATCCAAGATGGCTGCCTGGTGGCCATATTGGATTTTCGAATCGGACCAGAAAAGGTATCTTGCACAACTAGACCCCAAGGGGAACCTGAGTACCAAATTTGAGGAAGATCCATGCTGTAGTTCCTGAGAAATCGTGATAAGGTTTCATGGGGAAATCCAAGATGGCCACCTGGTGGCCATATTGGATTTTCGAATCGGACCAGAATAGGCATCTTGCACAACTAGACCCCAAGGGGAACCTGTGTACCAAATTTGAGAAAGATCCATAAAGTAGTTCTTGATAAATCGCGATAACAAGGTTTCATCGGGAAATCCAAGATGGCCGCCTTGTGGCCATATTGGATTTTCGAATCGGACCAGAAAACGTATCTTGCACAACTAGACCCCAAGGGGAACCTGTGTACCAAATTTGAGAAAGATCCATAAAGTAGTTCCTGAGAAATCGCGATAACAAGAAATTGTTTACGGACCACGGACGAAAAGCGATTATTTAGCACAGGTACAGTGTGACTAACGTCACAGGACCTACGAAGTAGGATAGGCATTAGGACTGCGACGCGAACTGAACTCTTGGAAATCCTCCCCCAGTTGAAATCCTGCCTATATTAAGATGGGCACTGCCCAAGTCAGAATCACCAGTGATTTTCACCAAAAATCACCAGAAATTTTCATCAAAAGTAGGTCAGCTCAGAACTTGCTGGTAACAGTCCACTAATGCACCTTCATGCCAAAAATCAAGGTTCTGATGTCAATGGTTCTCCTTATTTTGCCGACGAAAGGATTCGGATGGACTGACTCACTGACTCACTCATTACCGGACAATTGGCAAATGAGAGCCTACTTCGTAGGGATAAGACACGTGTATCAAGTTTGATAATCATCCAGTGACAGCTCACAACTGCAGCCAAGTTCCTATGTACAGATGTACATGTGCACTTCAGATAAATGACATGAAGCTGCGCTATCGAAACCCCTCGGCTCTGAACCCCAGCTATTATAATGTAAGGGTGTCTCTACCAATTGATTGGCTTGTGGGAAGAAATATTTACCCCTGGTATTGTAAGTGTACTTTCTTTGAAAAAAAAAAAAGTTTTCCTCCCCTTAAATTAATTTGTTTCTGGAATAAATTGAAAAAGCTGTATCGATGTCTCACCAAAACAACAGTACACATGGCTAGATAAATACAGTACATGTATACTAAATGGCACATGTATGTCATTTTCAAAACAGATTTGCAAGCATTCTTTGCATTGTCTAAGAGTATAAATCAATAAATCAGTCATCCAATCAATAAATAAATGTGATAGTATACTAACATGATATAGAAATAATTTGCAAACTTAACATAGGAATTAGTGGATTTTGTTAGACAAGGGGCATAACTCTGCAAAATACTTTCTGACACGACTCATTTTCGATAGGCATCTAGTGTCATTTTCAAAACAGATTTGCAGGCATTCTTTGCATTGTGTAAGAGAATAAATCAATAAATCAGTCATCCAATCAATAAATGAATGTGATAGTATACAAACATGATATAGAAATTATATGCAAACTTAACATAGGAATTAGTGGATTTTATTAGACAAGGGGCATAACTCTGCAAAATACTTTCTGACACGACTCATTTTAGATAGGCATCTAGTTCAGGTCAAGAGAAACAACTGTATCACGTTAGGATGTTGTATATGGAATGGTTCTGAAATTATCACAATAACAAATCATAAATGGATTTTTATTTGTAAAAAGGGGCATAACTCTGCAAAATATTGTCCGAGATGACTCATTTTCGATAGGCTTCTGATTTACGTGAAGATAAATAGATCTAACAAGTTTGGTTGCCATGCATGAAATGGTTCTGTAGATATCGCGGTAACGGATTTTATTAGACAAGGGGCATAACTCTGCAAAATACTTTCTGACACGACTCATTTTCGATAGGCATCTAGTTCAGGTAAAGAGAAACAACTGTATCACGTTAGGATGTTGTATATGGAACGGTTCTGAAATTATCACAATAAATCATAAATGGATTTTTATTTGTAAAAAGGGGCATAACTCTGCAAAATATTGTCCGAGATGACTCATTTCGATAGGCTTCTGATTTACGTGAAGATAAATAGATGTAACAAGTTTGGTTGCCATGCATGAAACGGTTCTGTAGATATCGCGGTAACGGACGGACGGACGGACGGACGGACGTACGGACAGCCGTACATGATGACGACAATACCCCTAGGCCAAAGTTGGCCGAGGGGTAAAAAACCATGGAATCCCCAGGCGTAGTGCCATAACTCAACCCCCAGGTGGAATACCCCCTTCCCCCCTATTATTTTTTTTATGTTTTTTTTTCTTGATTTTTTTTAATTTGCTAAACCAAAAACCTTATCATTTCCAGGTTGGAGACACCGACACCAACATCCTCTTTCCCCTCCTCACAATATCTCCCCTTTACTTCGTAAGGCGAGATAAAAAGTGGCAAATAGGGGGTTCACTTTAGAACTGTCGGAATGGGCATTTTTATGAGAAAGAAATATTATTTTTTCCATAAAGTGGGTTGGCCTGAACCCAGAAAATCCCCCTTGGCTACAAACCTGATGAGGTCTGATTTAAGTTGTTTTGAACTAACGTTTTGCCATACAATCCATACATGTATGTACGGTGGCTTGTTAGGGCCATACATTGATCTTTCCAATTTGCAAGATTTCACTTTTGCATTTTCTCTCTTTTCTTGTCATCCTCTTCAAGAAAATGCAACCATTTCCATACGAAAACACTGGAAATTCATTTTCAAGAGACAGGAACAATTCAAACGACCACATGAAAACACTGAAAATTAGCGAAAACCTAAAAAATTGTGGGAACATCAGAAATAGCGAAAAAACACAGAAATAATTTCCACCGCGGTGGTAATAATATGCACCGCGGTGTAATTTCATATGGAAATGGTTGCAGTTTTGGTTGCAGTTTCTTGAAAATGAAGAAGAATTTTTTTCTTAAATCAGAGATAAATTTGGAAAAATCGAAAATAAATCTAAGAGGATGACAAGAAAAGAGAGAAAATGCGAAAGTGAAATCTTGAAAATTAGAGAAAGGCAGAAAATTGGAAAGATCAATGCATGACCCTAACAAGCCACCGTATGTATGTTATTACTGTGGAATGATGGATAAGCTCAAATGGGTATATGGAATGTATACATAAATGCTGACATACCATTATTGATCTAAGAGTGTCCAAACTGAGTTTCCTGTTTAAATAGGTTTCCAGTATAATACTGCTATACAAAATGAAATACTTTCATCCTGTATTTATAGATGTCAGCAAATACTACTGTTAGAATTTACATTTACAAGTTATTGTTCTTGTTCAAATATACTAATATGTAAGGGGACAACTAAACACCAGGTAGGCTAGTTTCTGTTGCACAATGCGTTTTTGCAAATACTACATTTCCCTTCATTCAATACCATACATGTACTTGTGCATCTCTATATTTCATGACATCTGTCCAAAAAAAGTCAAATACTGCCTTTCTGTAAACAAGTATACGGATACATTAGAGAGCAGCCTAATTACGTCACCCCCAAAAACATACGAGTTAGATATGTCTGGCATCTGAATATATTAACCCCTGTCCAACGATGAATGGATTGAAACGTTTAACCCGTGAGACAAAGAAAGTGACTAAAGAACAAGTTGAAGATTTTGTGTCAATTATTCCAGTTCCTACATCTCTAAATATCTAACATCCAGCATTGATCAGAGAAAGGTTGAAAATTTTTCTAATGATTGAGTCACTTGACAAAAGGAGGTCTTAAGAGTGAAGGAGAAGTCTGTAGAAAAGAAGAATGTGTGTTTAAGTTTTTCTATGATCTTTTTGTTGTGTTTGTCATTTATTCAGGTCCTTCTCCACTCCCCCTGTACACAGCTCAATTACACGTAATCTGTCTGAGTAAACACGTCAACCAGCAAAGTAAACAGCAATCAGCATACAGGTATTATACAGGTATTGTTGTCTGGGTGTGATTCCATGTCACTTGAAACCAGCAAATCTGTCCTCATATTCAAGTAACATGAACTGACACTAGGCATGTGGTATATAAAATATTCACTTCCTAAATATCTACTTTGTACCAGGGTGTAGTATACAACATCTCCTCTGGTAATATTCAAGGGAGGTTCCTCGAAAAATAAAAGTTTAAGCACTTTTTTTTTTTAATGTATGTCTCCCCCAAGCATCATCCCAAGTCATTTTTCATCAATCAAATCCGAGCCATAATGAATACCAGCCACTTCAATTGGAAATATTCCAGTGCCCATTCGTGAACTTATGACCTCTCCGAACCATCTTCACAACGTCAAGATTTCTATTTGTGAACCAAAGGCCAACCCTTGACCATCTTGCATAGCAGACCGCGTTCCGCCCACATTCCAGTTACGTGACCTAGAAAAACTGCGCTGATGGTAAAATACGTTAGGGTTTTACTTTGTGCTAAATTATTCGCTGATACCGAATGTAAAATATTTAATGCAAACATGCATAACAATAAAATATTAATGGATAGATCAGTGAAATTTTGTAGAAAACTGTGCGTTATTTCACCCAATTCAAGTCCTTCAGTGGGAAGGTGAGGTCGGATACACTGACATCGCGGACCGCCTTTACAGTTTCAGTGTTTTGCCTGAAGCAGGCCATTTGTCTGGCTTCATTCATGAATGGGTTCATTTTGTCTTCAAATAGATTTTGTTTTAAACTATGTTTCCTTTATATTTATTAATGTTCATGGTTGTTGAAAATGTGCGTGTTCATCGGCCACCAGGTATCACACAAGCTATAGTGTTTTCGAAGCTCGTCACTGTCGCCATGGTCGTGGTAAACAAGTGATATGATTGGTCAATATATTCAGGATGTTGCTTTACAGCTGAACAAGATACAGTGCCCAAGCGCACCAGGGGCTATATATCTATCATAGAGATAGAGATACCCCTGGTTTTAGCGAGGATGCTCCGAACATGCCCATATTTGAACAAATTTAGCGCCAGGCAATGTGTTGTATATTTCGTCTCCTTCTGGTTGATTTGAAGTCAGATGTTCATATCCGTGAATGTTTTGACTTGAGAGACGCCCGCATGTTGTTTCCTCTTGCACCTCAAAGACTGTCTTCCAGCTTTTTCTCCTCATAAACTGGGTCTTCATCTAATTATTCTGAGATTCCATGAAGGTTGCTTATTTTCCCAAAACGCTGTACATTCATTGGCTGATATTTTAAACGCACAGTTCCAGTAATAACTGTAACTAATCTGTTGCTTCTCAGCAAAATGCATTGAAGCAACAGGAACCTGAACCCACCCAACCACCCGCGTTGGGGGAGACATAATTATCTGACACCTGGCATAGATAGTTTAATTAATATCTCACCAGTTACATTATCATCGAATAGAAAGTGACTACCAATAATGAAATACATGAACCAAATACATGTACCCCAACAGCATACATTGACCGGTACATGTACATACAAGGAAATAGGAAAACTACACATAGAAAAGTTGTGGTTACAAGTATACATCATAATAAGCAGATGTAGTAGTGATATGGTATCAGACAGGTGAACGAGTGGATAATTTCAGACAGCTGAGCCTGAGAACTTTTATAACAATCTTCCAATTATTGGGTCATAATCAATAATAGAAGATAGAACATCACGTATATACATTTGTATAGGCCAGTGCTGACTCACTCGCTTACTATTGATCATCCCTCATCAAATACTCTACTGTGAAGTGGACTCATTTCACCCTTGATCGACAAGTCGATAGAGAAATTATGCATCAAAATCAAAACAGAAATGATCCAAGTTATTTTTACCTGAATCTATACACATTAAGATAAAGATCAATAACACTCTCCTTCAACTCTAGCTAGCTGTGAACATAACAGCAGCCGCTCAAGACGACAGTTTTATTAATATTTCCCACTTACATTGTAACTGAGAATATGCACGATTTACCTGTATGCGAGATCGTATCACATTAAGAAATCAGCTTCATGGAAGAGAAAAGAATTAGCTGATTTTTTTTCCAAGATAAACAACTGTGGTCAGACATGCATAACCCGCAGAAAAACCTATGTGTATACATTAGACCTGGTGATCCACAACAAAGATTTACTTAGGTATGAATATTAATGGTTTTGTGTCGGTGTATGTTTGATTGAATAAAGAGTATCAGTGAAGTCCAGGTATATTATTATGTTAATTCCCATTTGAAATTAAATATCAACAAAGCAAGATATTAGCTTCAAGAATGTCAAACATTTGTCAACAAGAGTCTTATGGGTTTCAATATACGCCCTGACACACCTTTGACCGCAGTAACCAAAACTTTGAGAGTCTAGCTATGCTACTGTCGAGATATTACAATAATTAGAAATTGACCTTGATAAAATAGGTCAAGGTCTGGTCAGTCAAATTAGAAAGAGTGAGGAGTACAGCTTGTGAGAGAGTTGCGGATCACATTTCACATAAAGTGTTATAGCTCTGGCTCTGCGCAGTGTTCTCGCGCCATCATGGTCTCATTCTTTTTGAAAATATATCCTCTTCATTATGGATCAAATTTGGCGCTGGGTTTAGTAATACAAAAGTAATTTTTTCCAGGTCTCAACATAACCTCGCGGTGTAGGAATGTTAAATGGACCAAAATAGCTTGCATTCATCCTGAAATTTCATCATCTTCAACACAATTTATCCCGGCAAGTCAAGCTCAAGCCGGCTCTGGATATGGCCCTGCCCGGTATTACATGACACGTGCTCATCCAAAAAAAAAAGCAGCATCATGATTATAACCCTTCATTCGCAGCACTCTGTTCTGCCTGTACGGCCACGATCCGCTACTATCGCGTTTACTCCCGAAACTCTATCGATGACGATGGCAGTTCGGTTGGTTCAAATGTTAAAATCTTTCACTGGGGAGCCCATAAGGTTTCATTAAATACTAATATTACAACAAATAGTCAAAAACTCCTATCTACATACAACTTTGAACATGAACTTTCATTTTCGAACGGGTCATCACATGACAGGATGGCTACCGGCAATGTTTGGAAGGCTGCACTATCGGGGAATTTTCTTCTCCTTCGTTCAGGAGAGGTAGATGTTTCACGAGAACCCCAAAGAAACCTATAGAGATGTTTAATTACAGACGAATCATTCCGTAATTAATGAAGTGATCCACTACTGTCGATGATCCGTAACTGTCGCACAAGCTGTATGATTTAATGTCACTTTCAACAATATTTCAGTCATACGTGTATCACAACGAGTGGGACCATATTACTTCTCACACATGGGACCACCCAGGACCCCATGGCTCTGTGCACTTGACTGGTTGAACTTGAACATGGTCAGTATGGAGGGCCGTAGCAAGGATTTACTGAGGGGTGGTTCGCCTTCGCTCCAAAAGGGCACATCAGGGAGTTCGCTGTATGGGAAAAGGGGCAAATAGGGGGTTTGCTTCGGTTTGAAAAGGACATTTATATGAAAAAAATATATAATATTTCCGAAACCCCCCTTGGCTACGGGCCTGGTATGAAGGTAGAGAGTGGTGTTCACAATAAAGGAGAAGCGGAGTTTGAGATGTTCAGCTGTCTTGGACAGGTCATTACAAAGATTGGTATGTACATGGTACCCGTCACATGAGATGTGTACCAAAACCAAAACTTGAATTTAAATTGATTAAATCCCCTCAACTTCTCCTCTACACTACTAAGCTTAGTTGTACTTGTTCTGGTATAAATATTGGTTCTTTCTTCTTTATTACAAGCAAGAGTAAGTAACTGTTTGGTAAACTGAACATCATTCAATACCACATTCAGTTACTTGACAGGACCTGAACAGGTCTGAGGAGAGACATTTTTCTACCTATCACATACAACATGTTAATTTTTTTGAAGGGATGGTAGTGTAAGTCCGTCAGCAACATTGAACTGTTGCACCAGTCAAGACACTTCTCATTGTTTCTCGTCACAGAGTGTTGAGCAAGGACTATACATGCATATTTATTATAGTAATATTGTTAATGGAATTAGAAAGTATCACTTTGGTGTTACAGTCATATAGCCCATGGCTACTGTGTTCAAAAGAGTGAAAAGAGGAATTGCTTTGCATGGTATACTGAGTAGACCTATTTATATATATATACAATCCAGCAATGACAGCTTAGTCAAACATGTACATAAATACATGAATGTATGTGATGTAGGTCCTACATGGCTGATGCACACTGAATTTCATGCATCATGATGACATGCAGTTTACTACTCTCCTCACGCAGAGTTCCAGCTGCATACACACATAATTTCTCCGCTGGTGAAAACATTTTGTCCAGGTATGGTACCATAGCAATGACTAAGTCTTCATTATAATGATACCATAGCAATACAGAACAGACTGTCGATTAATGTGTCCACCCCGGTACCGTTGTGGTATTATTATGGTGAAGACAATGGAAGATGTCACCACTCTGGACACCACATTTTCACTGGTGGGGAACTTACATGTAGCTGTGTATACATGTACAATCTCCTCTCTGCTGAAGAAATGAGGAAAAAGGAACTTAGAAATAATGAGTGCTGACCAATCAAAAGGAGGATGTTATTGGCTGTACAGCAAAAGCAAATTTTAGCGAAGATTGTAAACCCATCCCATTGGACAGCTCTTGATTTAAGCATATTTATTAGGTAGACCCTTTTTATCCCCCAATGAAAGTTTCTGGTCTTATCTACGGGAATATTTTTCTGGCCTCTGACTGTTGGGTAATATCAATCACATGACTGTATAATGATGTAATACATAGAGACCTTCGAATCTTAATTCCATGGAGTTTATGGCTGCCTTCGTTTCATTGGTCAATGTTTTTTTGTCATTTCGGGTCAATTTTTCTCAGTAGTGGCACCAAATATCAACACTTTCCGAGCTTGTCAACCGAGGACAGGGTGTTGTGTATGCAACTGAAATTCTGGGTAAGTAGAGTAAAAATACGGGTGACTGTGACCACTTCACTTGTGTTCAACTGGTTTGTGTGTAGCCGTGTCAGCGTGATCGTCCTTGTACACTGTAGTCACTCGACTGACATCAAACTGGTCCAATGCTGTACTATCATCACTGTGCCTACCATACTAATACAATAGGCATGGTGAGACAGTTTGAATGCCAGGACAAGCAGATAAAGAGTACAACACTGTAGACCAATACTCTATCATGTCTATTGTCATTAGATGACTGATCATGCCCTCTACAGAAATTCCACACACAAACAAGACATTCACATATAGGTTAGCTGGCAGCAGGTGGTCAGGTGGTGAACCTGTTCACTATTACAGTTCACAGTATACCATTCAATAAACACACATACAATGGGAATATTGCATGCTGTTGATGTTATTAGATTAGACTGTTCCAGTCATTATACAATGATGTGTATGTATTTTATACGAGTCAGAGAGAAGTCACAGAAATAACTAGAACTCGTGGACTTCGAAAGACTGCCGTTATCTGTGTGATTTTATGGTTTTGATGTTTGACTGTGATCTTTAGAAATACATAGTTTTTCCTATTTCCCAAAATGTGATCATGTGTATTGGTTGTGTTATGTGTAATGCTTTAGTTACCTTTGACAGTCATAACAGGATGAAAGGTACGAAGCACAATAATTTGATAATTTATCCCATTAATTAATTTGATGCTTCAGAGAAAATTTTAATGAAAATCAGAGCGTCTGAAGTCCACCGACTTTAAAACTACTGATTTGGCTTGGAACCTTAACAGTCAGTACCCAGCATGGAAAGCAATCTCGAGTGATATCCTCGTTATCCACATACCAAATCTGCAAAGAATCCGTTCAGGTTTTGGAAAGTTACCGTCCAGAAGTAACTATTTTTTTACTTGTCTTCCTGGTACTTCAGCTTGTCACCCCTTCACCATACTGTCATGTATTCCAACTAGTTTCTCCATTTTTTTTCATGCATTGTAGAATTTGAACACACGTTTTTCTTCCCTCGATCGGGAGACGTTGACGACACTGACAGATTTATCTCGTTCCTCTAGCTCTGCATTGCCAAGATCAATGTCCTCACTTCATGATGTTGATCATCATCCTAACGCATGGCACGATCAAACGTAGAAACTTCTGCTCATAGCCATGCAGTAATGGGTGATATCCGAGTATATTAGGGCATTTCCCAATTGGTCACATCTGATTGGTCCCGTGAGATCCGACAACGGCGCAATCACATTCATAAAACGAAGACACACCTCCAGAAAGCCATCGACTGAAAAGATCTCTTGGTGGGCCTCGAAATGCCCCTATCACAAAATAAAAAGCATATCATTTTCCTGTGAACTGTCGCCGATTTTATTTTTTTGAAATAGGTAAGGTTGTTTGTAATATGATTTTTCTTGAGAAAAACAAATAAGCATGCTCCATTAGAGTGAGAACTAAAGTAGCTGATTCGCACAACTTCGTTTTTGTCTCGCATAGAATCCCCCAGTCTTGCGCCTCTGCACTCAAGTGAGACTGACATGTCTGAAATGCCCAGGTCAAAATATTTAAATACAGATAATTTCATTGGCTCGTTTAAATGCGGCGGGCATGTGACTTGATGCTTCAGGAACAACTTTCGAACAGGATTATGTCCCTCCAGAAATATATCCTTTGCAGCCGAGAGGTGGCATCATGTGGAATACATGCCGAATCATAGCGTTGAGCTAAGGACAGTTTAAGCGAAACGTGAAATCCCCTCAGCATGCTAAGATGGATGTTGACTCGGTGGGCTCATTTCTCTCACCAGACTGTTCCAGTGAAACATGTCAACAAAAGGTTCAATTATGAGATTAAATTTGTTGGAACGATATTTTCTTAAATATCCACTTTTTCATCTATGTTAGTATTAAACCCAGAATAAAAACTTGAATTTGAAGAATTCAATTTTTGAGAAATTTTGAAATTGAGTTTTGCCCCAAACAATTGTTTTTTATCGATGGGAAAATGCGCGCGAAACACGCGCAAAAAATAAAAGTCGAGTTCCCAAATAAAAATGTCGTGACAAATAATTAAGCAAAATAATTGTTGTTGTTGTTGTTGCCTTCACTAGATCAACTCGCGAGTGCTACGTTAGCGTGTCTGGAGCAAGTCAAAATCGGCACGGGCAACGCAACGTTCATGTTAGCTGCCCGTGTTGGCAAGCACGATTTTCTTCCGATTAAAACACTCAGTGACAAAGTTTAATTCAGCTTTTATTCTCCGCAACAAAACGATCACTCCGCTCGTTCTGGTTATCGAATTGCTGCTGCCAGGCATGAACACTTGATAGAAATACAGGCCAGATCGTGCCATCAATCTAGTGCAGTTCTTTTTATTTATCCATTAGTTTTGCCTTTCAAGCTTCGCTAACCACAGCGCCCTCAACGAGAAGATTAATTACATAAAGGGAGATCATTCCCAAGAAGCTGTCGTAAAAGTCTCGCGAGAGCCCATTTTACAGTATGCGCAAAGACATTTCGGCGCAGTTTTTTCGGGGGGATTTTGGATTTTGAGCTTCCGGTTTAGAATTTTACACAAACAATTTGGGCTTGAAAAACAGACTTCCGTTTATCTGAGACAGTCCAAATTGGTACGAATTTCTAGTTCAATATCTTCTCCACATTTGGCACTGTGACGGTAAGTCTCAACTCTGCTTTGTTTTTTCGCAATCTTGCGGACAAAGCGATTTTGGCCCCCATGAGACCAAGCTGATTCAATAAGACTGCGACGCTACGCGGCAGTCTTAATGATGTACACTGTAGGCTGAAAACAGCATCAATCCAACTGTGAAATAATACAGATACAATGTACCAGTGTACATGTACTAACAATGTCATGTAGCTGTGTAAGTACAGATTAATTAACCAGATTATCATTAACCAGATGAGAATGGGCATCCTTCCAGCTGTATGTAGTATTGTTGTATGTACAAATGCAGCAATGGTTATTGGGGAAAGAGAACACTCTCATTGATGAAGTGAGAAGCTATGAACAGAGAGATATTGTAGATGATGGGGAGAGATATTTTGATATAAGGAGAGTTTGCAATGCCTGGTCGCAGAATTATCTGATCATTGTCTGTCTGACTTGGATACAAGCATGACACAGGAAAGTTTGTGTGGTTGGGGGACAGGGATGCATGTTCTCATACAGGCCTCGCAATTCAGAATTTTACCTCGGCAAAAATGCAGTTTGCCTCGGCACTTTTTTTTAAAGCTACTTATCAGTTTCAGAAAGGTTGAAAGGTCTTTCAATGTTAAGTATAATCAATAAATAAGTTCACTCGTGTCTGTTGTCCTGTTTTTATTTCTATCATAGTAACAGTTACAAACCATTTAGAACAAACATGCCATTTGCGCATTGAACCACTCGGCTACTTCAGCTTCCACTATATGTAGACTAGTTCCGTCATTTCACATTTCCTCATCAGAAGAGGAGCAGTCCGATTCTGTGCCTGTCACCCAATGATCCACAAGGCCGGACACGGCCCCCTTCAAGCCACGTGCTATACCGGTTTGTTTTCCCGCGGCGTATTCTCTGCAAATACTGCAATATATTTTCTCGACAGTCCTTCCGTCATTCGCTAGAATCATATTGATACATTCCAGACCCCATTTTTCAACCGTTGTCTTTTTAACTGGCATAATTCTGGCCGACCTGCATGCATACGAAATCATCGATCACCAGTTTGACCAGCGCAGTAATTTGGAAGCAAATTTCTCACCCGAGACCGTACTATATTTAGATCTCGGCCAAGCTGATGAAATTAAACGAGGGTCCGGATAGGTGCTCCTTTCGGCTTTGGTAGTATTGTATTGTACTATACGCGTTCCAGCACATCTGTCGTCATAATTCAAAATGGTATTGTTAGAAAAACTAGACCGGCTAGGACAGTGCTTATTCAGTTGTATTATAATTCTTGTTTTTCTGGTTTCAAATAGCCGCCACACAGATATCGACAAACGACCATAATACAGCGGTACCCAGTCGTCGCGACCCGCCCAATACCTGCACCTTGAGAAGTCGGTCAACCCGGATTCCCCAAACACGCACACTCTCCCACAGCTGAGTCCGAGGGTATCATAATTTGAAGCATGCGACAAGCACGTGGAAGCGCGTGATGGAAAGTTTCTGTAGTGTCATGTTTCACTGATATTTTTGTTTATTCTTGTACTCTGCCATATCTTTTTGCAATAAAATCTTGAGGAAAAAAATCTTGCTGCATCGGCTGTTTTTTGGCCGACGCAAAACAAATGTACGTCAGCTTTTTGCCTCGGCATTGCCGAAAGCCGACGCGAATTGCGAGGCCTGTCATAACAAGTGCCTAACATGTTATGAAGGATGTCCACCTGCATCTATCCATGTAAAATACAGTAATTTATGAATATCCAATTATATTAAGAAAGCACTTTCAGGATAGATCACAGACTGCAGTAGCCTAGTTCTGGATGGGAGATCCTGTGCTAGATTTGATTTCTCAGCCCAAGAGTATGGCACCAGCAGTTAAAGTAGATGCACTTAATCAGTCGACCAATGACAGTTTCTTCAGATTTGGTTAGATTTATATTCTGATGGGATGGATCACCCATTTATAATCATCTACTAACACTAGTATTTGTACTTTACTGAAATGTTATCCTAAAAATAATTCCACATTAGTTTTTATTGAGACAAGATAACAGATGGAAGGATATGTATGAAAATATGACATCCAACTAAAAACATAATTTGGCCTGGGGAGTAAGTTGAGATGATGACGAAGTAAAGTTTAAGTGGCTTGCTAACTTGACAACATCAGACTGGCTGTTACATGTAATGGTGTCACTGCATCCATCCTTACAAAATACCAGACTGACAGTGTAAACTAAAGGGTAATCAGAGATCTGTGTAGAAATGGTCCATGACTCATCTAGCAATCTAAACTATTACACATTTATCCAGTGTAGGACACTGATGGTAAATGCTGCTGCCTTGGTGGATTGACTGGGCGTACACCTCTGGAACTTGTAAACAAGGATATGTACACAATTCTGCATGAAAAAAATCTTGAGAAAATTGGATACATGTACACGTAGGCCAACTGGAGTGTGGGTATTCAGTTAGAGAGCATGTACAATACAAATGTAGCTGTCCCTCCTTGGTGTAATGGCTTCTCAAAATCGTCACATAAGATCCAACTTCTTCAATATCCCAAATATCATCAACATGCTCTTTGGCTGCACAATTACAATGTAACTCATCACACTGTAAACTTCTACACATTCATGCTACCTACACATGTCCATGTACCATCACTAGAGCCAGGATTGATCTACTGATGGATTGCTCTACAACATGTGAAGTACATCTTCATTTTATCCACCCAATTTTTACGTTCCCACTTCGAACCCGCCTTGATTTATCCGACCCCCTTCAGTGTTCAAATTGATCCAAGATGTAGATTTCACCTACAAACGAGACGAACCACTCAGAACGTACACGTCGATTGAGAGTAGAGTGACATCATCCTCTATTTGCGGTGTCCTTCCTCCTAATATGGTGCCCACTATATCTAGGTCAGTCAATCTATAACGCTCTTGTGTGACCCATTTCGAATTTCAAATTCATGTCTATTTATAAGTTCTTTGAACATTAAAGGGGGCCAGCTATATCAAGGGGAGTTCGAAGTGGGAACGTAGAAATTTGCTTGATAAAGTGAAGATGGTGAAGTGTCCTTCCAGTATGTTCAGTCAGCAGTTTTTTAGTCAATGAGGTTCAAAGGTGCTGTGGATGGTCTAATTTATATGATTGAATTATTAGACCTGAACTGCTCAGTCATGTTGTCAGTGATTCACACAGTGTCTCCTTTCTTCATCTAATCAGGAATAAATTAATTTAAAGTATTTATCCTCTATATACCTGTTATTCATTCTTCCAACCCAGATTGTAAGTATTTGTCATGGATAAAATACCCAAACTTGGATCTATCTGTGATGTACGCCAAGTGTATCATGTGCAAAACAACCAATTCAGTCATTCCGAAGGAGAAAGTACTGAATGAACTACACATCATACACTACTGATGAGTGATATTTCATTCCATTTGGGTAACTTTGAAATTCGCACAAAATGCACTCTTCTGGGGCCTGTTCCGTGCAATTCCTGAATTTGGGACCCAATCTGAAAATTTTAATTGCCCAATGGTGGCCATATTAGTTCATGGAGAACTTCATGAGAAGACCATGACCCATTGATACCGACACAGACAATACAGAGTTAACAGATTGAGAAACAGACAGACACATGAACACAAAGACAGACATTAAAAATCATTAGGCTTCTTCGTTACCATGAGTTTGCAGTACATGTACAATTACATTTCATCACAATCAGCATTACACGAACTGGAGTTATAACATCGACATATGTATTTGTGATGATGTCCAGATTTTTGGGTCACAGTGACCTTCACACTTGACTTTCACAATTAATCAGGTCCATGTTTGCCCCATGGGTAAAGTATACACAAACTTTGGTGTCAATCCATAACACACACAGATATCACACAGACAAGAAATGACAACGGGTGAATAGATAAACAGAACCAATAATCGATTATTCAATTTTGGCTAATGTTGGGTGTATAATAACATCACTGAACCTACATACATGTAAACTAGAACTTCGGTCACACTTTTGTTCACACATGTATAGGTGTGTCCTATATCGACATTTGGCAATAGGAAAACACCCAAACTTCCACATCGAACAATTTATTTTCCATCAATTCACGAAGCATACATACATGTATATATGTAGTATACTGCTGACTGACCTATGTTTTAACAACTGCACAACTCCTGTGCAGTTCAGGTATGGACTACTTGTGTATATTGTACAACAGGTGGTACCACCTTCAATATTTTCATCCATTACCAACATGATGAATTGAGGTAGTTATTATTTATATGTAGGTGTAATGTAGGCTACTTGTACATGCAGATTTGAGATCATTCACAACAGTATTTCTGTTTCCAGTAACCTTACCTCCCCATATATTTTGCAGTTAAAAAAAAATTGGGTAGACACTTAATTCTTTATTTCTAATCTAGATGTTTTTCAGCAGTATTATTGGAATTCTATAAAAAAAAAAAAAAGATAAAAAATATAAAAATATAGAAAAAAAATTAAATTCCTACCTACCTACTCTTTTTTTCTAAAGTTAGTTACTGGAAACACAAATATTATTTTGGATGGCCTGATATAAAACAGACCTGTGTTGTGCATGTGGTTTGGGGTAGTCAAGTATCATAGATAGGCCAACTCACTTCCCTCATAGCTATGCTGTATGCCTATCCATTCTCTTGTCGGTGAATTTGAACACTCTGGTCATGCACTTATTCTCACCTTTGCGCCCCATTAGGCAAAGCCTCTATTGAAATAATGGTGTGCAATGAGAGAATACAAGGAACGACACCAAATTCATCTTCCTCCACCTAAAAGCTCCTATCCAATTCATTGCAGACATCGATCTCATTCAAATAGCCACCATGTGCGTTTCCCTGATAGTGACATCATACATTCACATATCACTGCTCGAAATGTATATATCTATTTGCCGGACATGTCTGGCAAAAAATTGTACTGTCCAGTAAAAATGGTTTGTCCCTCGGACAATGGTCAGACAGAGTTTATCAGCCCTGAATCATTATAAAATATAAAACCGGCTACATATATGAGATAGCTTATAAGGGCAACTGCTTCATCATTTTTAATTTTAACTTTTATTCACCATCTTTACCATGTGTCTATGATGATCAGTTTGCATTTGCTGCTTGTCAGGCAGTTGAAAGTGTGTATAGGCTGTCGGATGAGGCCTGTCGGTCACATGGAATGAGGTGTACTTTGAAGTGAAATATCAGGTTCGGTAAACTCTGACAAAATCGCAGCTTGTTAAAATTCGGCTTTACATAAAGAAAAAGTCAGTGACCAAGGGGAATTAGAAAGACAATCTAATTAAAATTAAATCCTATCTGCTTCCCATTTGGATATGTCGCTTGTAGGATCTAACAGGCTTGCAGTAACTCGCGTGTTAACCAATCCGGAGAACACTTCATAGTGCGTTGAAGAGAACATTGATGACAAAGAATTCTTGGTTGGCTCAGACGAATTGGCCGGCTCGCTGGCGGGGTGTCTTTTCATGTTGCCGCGGTCCCGACATTGTGGCGCCATAATACGGGGTAGATATATGGACTGATCTTTGGTGAAAACATTGGGGCAAATGGACACAGTGAACCTATCTTCCCTTCCCGATTGCAAATAGATGCTTCTAGATGCGACCGTGGTGTCATAATGCTATTAAATATCCATGGTATGGGCGCTCAAAACACCAAATTCAATTGAAATATGTAAGATCCTATATAGCGACATGTACGATTGGGGAGCATTGCTAGGATATTAATTTATTAAGATTGTTAGAGAGATAAAATTCTTTCAAGGCAGGATATACTGCCCAATAGTGTAGATAAAGCCCCAAAAGTTCTGCCAGCGTCACCGTCATCTTTCATGGCAGTGGCATGAAATTTTAAGGCAGATTGGAAGATCTACTAGACCGTGGCTTGATTACAGAGACGTTCTGTGAAAGATACGACAAAAGTGAAGGACGACTGGTTCAACAAATCTCAGAAATAGTTCCATAAAATAAAACAACATCAGTTTGTCTGACAACAACTTTGTCCTGACAAAGAAGAAAACAAAGATATTAGATTGTATCCGGACAATTGTCCTGCTCGTCAAAAATGTTGCCGGACATTTGATGATGATTTTGAACATTTCTTCCCCTGCATATAGTATGAAAGCACAGTCTTGTTGCAGAGCTCAGCGCCATCTTGTGATACCAGTGCGTCCACAGGACTATGCATTGATACCACGCTGAACTGTTATAGGGCTCGAAATTGCCAAAAGCCTGGCAGCCCTTGGCTGGTGAATTTAGAACTTGTCTGGTTGAATTCTGTGCTAAAGCTAGCTACCAGTCCGCCTGGCTGATTATAATTTAAAAATTTCAGCTTTATATAATGAAATATACCAGCCCTATGGTCTAACAAAGTTTTATGGTAAATTTATGCCCCGGAACAAATGACGTCACTAGTTGTGGAAACATCTTTGGGAATCAATCACTCAAGTCCTCAAAAAAAAAAACCGACAAACCAACCATGGACTGAACCAATGGACAGGGAATTAGATTTAATGTCGCCTTCACCAATCACATACAGAAAAAGGCAAATTATGACACCTGCGAGAGGCACAGGGTGATAATTAAATTTTACATTTTTTTGCAATGTAGCAATACAAAAACAGGACAAATGTACATGTTAATATGTCGTTTGGAATTAGTTTGACACTTGCCCCAAAATTAATGTACATTGTTAACTACCAGGTCATGTTAGAGAAGTGCTAATTTGGGTGTGTGTATTATCCCAACTTAGGCTATTACATGTATGTTCTGAAGTAGATATTTGTGACTAATTGTAACCCAAATACGATTTGGTAATAGTTGACGAATAGACGAGTCTTCTCCATGACAAATGAATCGGCCAACCCTAAGCCAAATTACACACCCATCCATAGTATAAATAAACCTACAAACATGCACTTTTTTCTGGCATGTTCCACAGTTGTTTTCCCTCTCTTGAGCTTCAACACACCAAAATTTGGTGGATTTTGCTTATCCCACTCATGCAAGTGAAACCATAAGTCAAACAAAATTGTACTGATATGCATCCATGAAAATCAGCCATCCTGTGTTTAATTTCAAGCATTTCAGGTGAGTGAGAACATGCCAGAAAAAAAATAACATGTTGATCCCCTATCTAATGTGTGATTTGGCTTTTGGTTTGCCAAATCATTGGTACGCTCATACTATTCAGCTTGTATCACTGACGTCCCTACTCTCCTTGTTCCCCCTGCTGATTCACATCGCCAAGTTCACGCCTCTTGGCCGTCAGGGGGCGCTTTATCTGGTTACCCAATCGCCATGCCGTAATAGCTCGGAGATAACCAGATTCCTCATACTAACCACGATTGGCTAACTACCTCACGTGACCGAAATTACGTCATGCCTTCATGATAATGAGATCACAACTCTCACGTAATGTGGAAGCCATACCAATATTTTGACAGCGAAACGCCCTAATACCGCATCTCTCAAAGGAACTTTTCCCCATCTTTATTAGTCAACATTCAATTCAAAATCTGAAACAAATGAACGGTGTTTTTACGTTACCATTCTAGGCAGCTTGATCTCCTGATATACTCATGACGATAAAGCGTGGTCTTATCAGTGGGATATTAACAACATTTACAGAGATTTATTTGTTAATTATTTGAAGGTATCAGTGAACAAGTGTTTGCAATCAGTCGACGAACCTTACTAAACAATGGAGGAAGTTATCCAAAAATCTGTTCACTCTTAACTCAGAAATTAACGTAATTAGAGCTGTTTTGCCATCCGTTTATTGTTAGTTTTGCCGTTAACGACATATGAACGTTTGAAAAGGGAGACAACTCATATTGCCAAGACTCTTCCATAAGAGTGATATTCATTGGTCATAGGTGGTTGGCCTGTGCAGAGCGCCCCCTTACGGCCAAGAGGCGCGAAATATGCGATGTGAATCAGCGGGGGAAACAAGGAGAGTCAGTGATACAAGCTGTTTATCAGTGTAAGTCATTGGTCAATGGATAAAAATGAGGTGAGTGGAATGGACAAATAATTCAAATGCTACATCTCTGCTACTTTAGCATGTTCAGCAAGGAGATTTACTGCGTCTAGAATTTGACAACAGTTTGCATAGCTGATCTGAAATAAAGAATGACTGCACATACACAATACACAAAATGAAACATCAAATCAAGTTTACAAGACAAATGTCACTATTAAAACAATGGTTATTTTTCAGAGCGAGCATATTTCATATTTGGTCGACCAGCACCCGAGTGAGGTATGGAAGTTGGTGACTGTTAACACCGACTTTAGATCAGATTAATACATTTTGCTGTAAAAATCAAACCATGCTTTATCTGAATACTAACAGTACTGTATGTTGCAAATTATAATTTGCTAACACATACTGCAATTTCAGAATTGTATAGTTTGTGTATCAAGATATCATCTAAATACCTAATTAGTCTCATTCACTCTTGGGTTAAAGATTGAAGGCAAATCTTGATGAGAGACCAATAGTTTGGTACCGGTAGTTAATACCTCAAAGTTCACATTCCCCTATATTGTGTCCAGCATGTGATACATGTAGCTGTGTACTATGCTCGTAATCATACAACACTCATCCACCATCAATATTTAAAAAAAAAACAATAAATAAAACTCATTCTAAGTAATATGAAATATCAGGCTAAGTCCGTAATTTTAAGTGGTGATAACAACTGATTACGGGGAGACTGAAATGAAGCAGATATGCGAGATCTTTACCTTGTAATTGCTGCAGTTTACCCATCCTACCAGACCATCCACAAACTGTTCAATGTCATCACATTCCAGTGAGCTACGAGGGTCGCTGAGATACGGTACAAGTTCTATGTGGGACTGAATACGTTTGCGGGTATCCTGGGTCACTATGTTTGGTAGAAAATCATCAAGGGTCTGAACGAATGATGCCATTGTTCATACACACTCTCCCCTTTACCTGCCTATAGTCTGACAAGGTCAGGGTAACACTAACTGCAGCAGTGAACAGGGCTGTCTGGCCAACAATGCACACCTCACGCCGACTAAACTGTCTGAGCAAATATCCTCTCACTTGTTCTCTTGTTGATTGTTTTCAAGTGAATAACTTATTTTTTATGACAATCGAGACAGCAGCAGAATATTCAAGATGTCCGCCTATCCTGCAGGATACGTCAAACCATCTAGCGCCATATTTGGGAGATTGTGTCGCTTTATCAAACATGTGGTTCTGAAAATGCAGTAAGACATTGTTTGAATAAATATGATGACATAAGACATCGTTTGAATAAATATGATGAAGTGAAATCCCAAGACATGCGTTTACTATTTAGCAATGTTACTAGCGTCAAGAATAAAATTATGCGGTTTCAATGATGCTGGCATGTGTGACTGTCAGATGAAAAACGACCACTTTGTTTTTCTGCAAACTGCAAGTGCAACTTGTTGAGATCGCATCACATCTTCATCGCGATTGCACGGTTCATTTTTAGAGATGTGATCGCTGAATACCACACCAAAAGCTACTGATGTTTTTTGCGCACTCTGAGTAAGCGAATTATGCAATTCTTTGAATAAACATCATGTAAATAAATGAATTTCCTACCTGCTACAAGGATTCGGCCATATTTTATTAATTTAAATTCATGATGTCATATATCTCGTCAAGTCTCGCGTGGACTGCCCGAGAAGAAAGGATCTCCTGCATTCGACTTTAGCCAAATCGTATCTAACTTTGTATGTATATGTCACCATCTGATGAATTGATCCGGGTACAGGAGAGAGGGATTTAAACACGGTCTATACAAAAGTACAAATACAATGCGATATGGGAACGGATTCAATTTATCACTGTCAGCCAGTGGAGACTGATGATATCCTAGTTTAGTTGATGGTTAAATTAAATTCAATAATAATTATAATAATACTTTATTTACAGAGGAGATTCAATTAATACAAGACCAATCTTCCTTGAGTCCCTCTCTCACTCACTCATGTACGCAAGACACATACTATGACACGATGGAAAAGAGCATACAATCAATGATACAATAAATTATGTACATGTAGTGTGACAGAATATGAGCTTCCATTCGTCTCTTGCATATAAATTCAATAAATTTAATACAGAGAGGACAGCGCAGTAACGCATTTGCGTACACTTCGCCATCCATAAGAGTCTTACCGCGTATAGATGACCGAGATGGTTACAGGTTGCGCAGTAACGTTCTCGACAGAAAAGTTTTACGATTTAACACTCAGAACACAATAAAATGAAGCTGAGACTGAAATGAAGCTGAGACTTTAATAAGTAAGTACTTTGACAAGAAAACTCACTACCGGTATCTCGAGCAAAGCTGCCTCGGACAATACATATAACCGTTTTATCGATCCATGACATTTAGCACAGCACAGGTGACTAATTAATCCTATAAATCCATCAATACCGTGCAATACATAGGTCCTGTGAAATCGTTTAAAAATTCGATATTATCAGAAGCAAATTTGCATAACTTAAAAAATCTTAACACAAAACTTAACCAGAAAAACAGCTGCAGAAAACTGAGCTGGAAAAAATAACAGAGAATTCCGGAGGTTACTCAGACAAAGTACCCAAGAATGTTAACCTTAGACTAAGATTTAGAGAACGGAATATGATCTTCCCAACTTTTTTTTTTTTTTTTTTTTTTTGCATTTCCGACTTTTGAGAACTACTGGTGTAATAACATGGTACGATTTTTTAAGTGGAACACATAATTTCCTGCTATAGGGTCGTTCCTGGGAGTTTTTAATTTAGTAAAATGGTACGCGTTCGGGTGAATGTTGACTGAACAATTTTACACTTCAAAGAACTTGCGTAGGTCTACGGTAGCGTGATTTTGACAGCATATTTCCGATTTTTTGATAACTATGTTTTAGACTGCTACAGTGAAACTTATACTTTTCTGATATAGGGTATCTCTGGATATTTGTTTTAAGTTTAAATTTAGTAGGCCTAAAACGGTGCGTTCAGTGGCATTTTGACGGAATGGTTTTTACTTCGAAGATCGTTGTAGAGTCACTTTCTTGCGCCTAAAACATGGGGTCTGAGGCTTTCCGTTTCTCGAGATTTTGTTTTGTTAAATAAAGATGTAAGAGATGTAAGATAGTGCTCTCTGGTGTACTTTGACAGCATTTTTTTTTTTTTTTGCTTGCTTGGTAAAAACTTCCAGACTTCTGACTGAACGTAAAAAGTTGTTAGATACCGGTACGGAACTATATCTCCAACAAGGACGTTTTGGACGGCATGGACCTGACCCTACAAGGAATATTTTCAAACTCAAGAAGTAAAACGGTGGGTTCAGGCCTCATTTTCTATGCTTAAGGTCTTTATTAAACTTACGGTAATGAAGACGTCTTTTCTGATTTTTTTTTAATTAAGTACGCGTTCTAGTGCACTCTGATAGTTCCGGTATATTTCGACATTAATATATCAAACTTAAAAGACAATTAACATTGGCATGACTTTATACCGCACTTATCTCGACCTATATAGAGAAGTACACAATTGTAGTAGAAAAAGGTCATGTTCAGATGGGTGCGCATTCGGATGGGTGAAACATACAGCTCTATACACTAACCCACATAGGGGGCGGGCATGTGGACCTTGGGGATGGATGTGGACCCTGGCCACCAGGGACCACCATTGAGAGAAATGACGTCATCAGTAGTAGGAAAGTACAGCTTGGGTTGGATGGAGTGCATACGTGTGTGTGGGTTGTATGACCTTGGATAGTATATTCTAACAGTATATTCCACAGTATGTAGACCCCTCATTGCTGGAAATAGACGCTTAGTATAGCCCTTTCGTCTTTCGTAGTTGCAAAACCCTCCAGCAAACCCCTATAAAAGTATATATTTTCTTGATGGGAATGATCATACCATTAATTTAACATACAAGCCAGTTATGCAAATTTAACCCGGGACCAATTTTCTTCCCTCGGTATGTAGGGCCTACTCTATATTTTATGGAAAATCTGTTGAAATGACCCAAAAATAGGCCATATTTCGTTCATTTCCTGGAAAAATCTTCACAATCGATTTCAGTAAAATTTCTCACCAGTGTTCCCCGTCTCGAGGCGAGATAAAAAATCTATTCAAAATAGGGATCGACCATGCGGATATTTGTCACATTTTTGTCATATGTAACATAACTATATTTTTAAACACCTGAAAAACGTGCGGAACTGATATATGAGGCTGACGAAGGTTGACTTCGCGGCCTGTCCCGCCATATAGCTCAACCGAACCACCCATCCGCATATGTCATTTGAAGGAATGGTAGTACCCGGAAGGTTGGTACTATAAATACTGGTTACCAAAACCAGAAGGATAATTATCATGTAGTGTGTGGAAGGGAAGTAGGGCTGCGCATGCGCAACCGGAACTGGAACTCTATGTCGAGAACAAGATGGCCTTGCGACATGGCGATTTCACCGTTCGCGTCGCACGGTCCCATCAGGCTTCAGCCATCGGGTAGTGTGGGTAGGAGTGTAGGGCTGCACATGCGCAACCGGAAGAACACTGTACCGAGAGCCAGAGGGGATAGAGATATGGGGATAGTCGACTGGACCAAAACTTCCGCCATAGGGTAGTGTGGGAAGTGGGACAGTGTGCCGAGAGCCAGATTGCCTAGAGACATGGGGATTCACCGTATAAGTCGCCTGAACCCAGACTTCCACCCTGGTGTAGAGTGGGGTGGAGGGGTAGGGCTGCGCATGCACAACCGAAACTGTAGACCAAGGACCGGGGAGCCTAGTGACATGGGGATTTCATCGTTTGAGTCATCTGGGCCCTGGCTTCCGCCCTTGAGCAGTTCGGGGAGGGAAAGTAGGACTTTACATGCGCAACATGTTTTGGAACACTGTACCGAGAAGCACAGATCCTAGAGACATTGGGATTTCACCGTTTGAGACGTCTGTACCCAGTCTTCCTTCCTAGCGTACTGCGGGGGAGAAGTTGTAGTGCTGTGTTTCTTCAACCGGAAGTGGAACACTGTACCGCGAATCAGAGGACCTAGAGACATGGGTATCTCACCGTATGAGTCGCCTGGACCTAGGCTTCCGTCCGAGAGCAATGTGGGAATAGGGAGTAGGGCTGCTCATGCGCAACCCGAAGAACCAATGCACCATCAAGACGAGAGGCAGTGACAGTGTGGGTCATTCAACGCGCGTCATTTGCTCGACCATGTCGCCAGTTGTACGAGCTGTCCCTCCCCTTAAACCCGAGGTGGGGTTACACGTTTAAGAGGATAAAGTCACCATCGTTGGAGACCGGAATATTCGGGCCCTCAGTCCACATCGAATATGGTTGCTCCACACTGTTACTCCCCACCAGAAGTTTGACCCTAGACACTGATCTATGGACGGCCTTCGAGAAAGTGGTGCCTATTGTGGAACAGTTGTTTACACCGGACGATCGGTCAGCCGTACAGTTGGCCTGGTCTCCTACTATTGGGGACGCACTGGCCGAGCCCACTGAGCAAATTATCAAGAAGGATGACGAGAGGGACTATCCGGTTCTCACCTCCATAACCTACAAAGATGTGCTGACGAAACTTGACACACGAATTTCAACCAGTAGAGAATGACGATAAGCTCATTCAACACAGGATGTCTCTATATACAAAGAAGGCAGATGCGGTTTCAGAACCCAATGAAAGCATCCAGAAAGGAACTTCGACGCCGTCGCCAGATATTCAGGAATAAAGTAGAATGTACGCTTCGTATGTTACTATCCCATTTTTTGATCTGGATTTACTTATCCTAAACCATACCGCGTGGGCGATCCCGATAACCATTCGCCAGAAATCCAGCCCCGACTGAGGAGGAAGGAAACTTTACCACAGATCCTGTCGAACCGCCCACGGAGGTGTTACCAACAGAGAGAAGTCGTCACTGTTTTCCCCGCCATCACCCTGTGTTGGACCTGTAAAATTTCCGGTTATATCATAACAGCAGCCTACCCCACTACGCCCATACCATTTTGTGGACCAAGCCATGGCCCTCAAGTTAAATATTACCATTGGTTATTTATTATGGCATAAGGAAACGGAGCAGCTCCGCTACGTTTACCCCAATCAGAATACCCGCGGGTACGAGCCCTTCACCATTATGGATCTTGCGTCACTGAAAACGGCACTGGCCCAAATGGAGACCTCGGATGCGTTGGAGTGGGCCCGCAACCCGATCCTATGGCCTGATGAAAATACTGGAGAGCCACGTCGGTAAAACGGCCTTTCACGGACTTTCCTGACTATAAATACGGGGAGTCACGTCGTGTGTTATTCACGTACTCACCATGTCGGAGCATATAATACGTGCGTTTCACAGCTTAACACCCCGAGGTCTTCCTTACGTCTGTGAGGTTAAGGTCGATATCATGGAAGAGGGAGACATCTGTGATGCGGATCCTACACAATCGCGTTCGGCTCACATTGGTCTGTTCCGGGAGGGTTCGACATAATTCAAACGGGTGTTGTCTGAACTGACGACCACCTCATCCACTTGTGTCACGATGTGTTCGTCCGACGCGGCCCTTTCTTTGCTCAATTGACTCGACCGAATGGGAGTTCAGTGCATTCATCCTCCACCCTGATCTATGGTTCGCACTGGAAGATGTTGTGGCGGATGTGGATTAGGTACTTACAGAGGAAATGCGATCACCAGACGAGTTGGACTGGCCACGTGCAATGAACGGTGTGCTGACAGAACCCAATGGAGGAAATCAGAAAATAATTAGACCCCGTCTCAAGATACAACCGTTATTAATAAATGATCGAGCTCGGATCATCATCTTTCATCACCATGAAGAGATGAGAGAAGGTGTTGGACACGTTGTATTACAGCCCCGACAGTCCGAGAGTCCGACTGCCTAGAGTGCATTATCAGCCTTCCATCGAGCCGCTAAGCCCCAGGGGATACAACGAGCCGAAGTACGAGATCGCCTCCGCGAAAAAAGACAAGCGGGCCTTCTCTCTCGTCGACTGTATGACAAAAGAGATTATTACAATTTCGACATCGTAAACTATCCCTTTCTGGACAGTAATATTCCAGTGGGACCTGCATATGGCGTATACATATCACGCCTAGTAGCATTTGCTAGATCCTGTGTTAAATGTGACGATTTTAATCAACGTCACAAAACATTGTTGCAGAAACTTATAAAACAGGGCTACACAACCAAGCGCCTCCACTCAAAGTTTCTCAAATTTGGCGATACATATCGCATGCTCATAGCACAATACGAGCGTAGCGTGCAAGATCTATGGCGTTACGTTTCGCAACTTGTGTCTAATTCCGCTTATCCCTGATTTGGGGCCGTATGAACCCATGTACTTCAAGATCCTCATGGTACTCATATGAACAGTCACAATCAAAGCGTGACTGAGATACATCATTCTTTAGATGACGACTTTACAACGAATATTATAGATTAAGAATACTGATCAGCGATACGGATTTGATATTTTTGGAACATCATGATGTCTTGCCGGCATCAGTGAAAACTGTTGACAGCTTCTCTCTTGCAGGAAACTAGCCTATGTTTATGTATACTATGATTGTCTTTTGAATTTGGTGCTAATACTGTTATATGGAATATGGAATAGGTCTTCGGATTATGGACGCGGATATTCTCTGATGGACGACGGCTGAATTATGAATGACGGACCAGACGCTTGTAACCTGTACCTTACATCGTACTGGCCGCCGCCATTTCCTATGGATCGCGGTCATCGTTGGAAGTATGGATGCACAATGGCAAGCGGATTTGGTCCATATAAGCGCCTTCACCAAACACAATGATGGGAATCGGTATATCTTGACGTGCATGGATATTCTATGCATGGTCATCCCTATTCGGACGACAAAAGGGAAGAATCTCGTGGCAGCGTTCAAGGGCATCTTCAAAACGGGTCACAAAACCTTGTACTTGCAAACCGACGAAGGCACGCAATTCCTCAACAGGTCTTTTCAACAGTTTCCGAAAGCCAAGAAGGTATTCTTCTTTCATATGTACAACAAGACCAAGGCTTCCGTTGTGGAAAGGTTCAATAGGAGTTTCAAGGGCCGTATGTACAAATATTTCACCTATAAGAATATAAGGCAGAACATTTATCACCTCCCGAAACATAATATTCAGAGAGCACCCATCGCCGTTACCAAGCGCAACTAAATCCGTCGTGTCATATATCCCACGCAAACCCAACCACGACGGAAGGTGGTGTTCAAGATCGGGGACCCTGTACGGATCAGTAAAATGAAGGACAAGTTCGAGAAGAGTTACCTGTCCAACTGTAATGGTGCGGATTTTGTGATCAAACGCCGCGTACCCCAACAACCACGAGTATACGAACTGGAAGATCTTCAAGGGAATCCAGTGCAAGAGACGTATTACGAGAAGGAATTACAACCCTTGGTGAAAACAGCATCAATCTATTACATGGTGAAACGCATCCCGAAAACGGAGCGACACCGAAGCAAGACGGTGCATCCCATGAAATGGCAAGGCTAGTCCAGTTTCTTCAATTTCTGTGTCCCCGGCAACCAGGTGAAACGGCTCTAAATATTAATCAGGATTCAACGCCCTCTACGCTCGACCATGAACACGTTGCTATGGACAAAGTGTAACCGCCTCTGAACACAGCGTATCCAAAAACGCGCAAAGCACAAGTGGGCTCTGTGGTGACATTGCTAACCCTACTGGCTATCTTATATGGGATGTGTTTCACGAGGCGGCGTACTTCAGCTCTCTACCCACCCCACCTAGGGCACAACCATCAGTCGTGGATGCATGTGGGACGAATCTACATACCCCCTCTAAGCTAGGGCCGGTCAAACCTCACCTAACCCAAGCGACCACCGTACGGGTTTGCAGTCCAGGTCAAGATCGAGCCCCACATCAAGTATTGCAGCGATCACCAGCACACTGGAAAACCTACCGTATACGACCATACACGATGAACGCACTAACGCACCGACATCGGTACCAAGACTCACCGCGCACACCATACCTCCGACCACGCCGACCCGTCTCACTCTACCGAACCTTAATTCTCTCTCTCTCCGAATTTACAACAGCGGATTATCACGTCAGCCGATATACATTCAACCATGGACCCCTAGTGTTAACATCGTTTCACCTGCCTCAATGCCTGGCCAACATGCTCAGGAAAGATGCACTCCTTCAAAACGCTGACATTATGATTACGCCACCCATTTTGCGGGTCGTGTGGCAATGGCAAACGGCGTACGATGCCCAACATCACGTTAGTGGAAGACCAACCCCACCTGCACGACTTTAACCCGGACACCTTGGTGGTCATAGATGATCTCAGGGTGGAAACCGACGCTCGGGTAACCCAGCTATTTACCGTATTATCTACATTGTGCAAAATCTATTCAGTAAACACAAAGAATATTGGAACATCGGTCTAAATGCGTACTACCTGGTGGTGTCTAAAAACCCGAGAGATACCACTCAACATTGGCACCTAGGTGGCCCTCCACAGTTTCGTAGCAATGGCCTAATTTCATAATACGATAGACTGCCCGTGTTCTGCTACATCATAAATCTTCTTGACTCATGGTATAGTCCTTGCCGAATAGAAGAATCCTTGGAGTTCACCCCTAGCGAGACAAATGTAACCCGGACGCATCCAGTTTGCGTTGAAAGACTTTAAAGTTGCGAAATCCTAAATACGGGTATATGCTCTTTGACCCACCACGTGTACGTGCAAAAAGGTAAAGCATATTATGTAAACACATCCACAGTGCTCTCCCAGCTGGGGTGTGTGTGTTTGATGATGGAATAATAAAAAATATATAGAAACACCATTATGGTTGACTTTATCTCTGAAGTGATAGGATGATCAGGAAGTCGCCAGCAAAAGATAAAAAGGACACGGTTGAGGGTTCCAGCGCTATCTCCATGCTTGATGTCCGCCCGTGTACGCAAGCATGCCCTGACGCTCCGTGTATTGAAGACAGCCACTTCCGAGTTGCTCCGGTCTATTGTACGCGGTGCAGACCCTAATCTTGTACGCTCTCTATGTGAAATCCGGATCCCCCCGCAAGCACAGAGGAAAAATATCTTAAAGAAAGACGGGGCCATCTTAGCCCCGTTGGCTGCCTCCGTGATTGCCTCTCTACTCGATGGACTCGTCGGTCGACAGTGAACCATACAAAAAATGGCTCTGGTGGACCAACTACTGCTTCAAACCTCGCAATCTCCGTATTTGATTTCACCTTACGCTGAAGACGATTAGCTCACTCGATCAAGAGATGCAACAAATTCTACAACGACCCAAGTTAAGCGACAGTGAGAAAGCACAGCAGGACAATCAGACGCTTCAGTGATACCTCAAATTTATGGGACCCGCTCACCTGGACCATCGTCAGTCGAACAGCCATTACAACGCGTACAGCCAGCACCACTTCTACCACAGCCGCAACCCCGCAGTTGGTGGCAGACTACGTCATGAGTCTACCCATGTCGTTTCAGAAGAGGTGGCTTGTTGCTGGATCGGTTGAAAGAAAATCCGAGAACGAGAAAGGTGAACTCAAGTGATGCCCGGCACCCATTTGGTGGATTTGGTGAATGATTCGAAGCGTCAACGCAGGTCACAGTTGGCCCCAAAGGATGGGGAGGCTTGCGTCCAAGGGTGGACAGACATGCAGGTGTCACACAAAAATGGTCGGAAATCCCCAGCGTTGGGTTTTTGTGGTAGCAGCAGCATACGCCCGTGACACCAGCCCATACACCACAGCAGTGAATAAAAGACCTGCACCACCGATACCGCGCATCAGCTGACGACCTACCCGACGAGGACGCACATCGAAACCCGGGATATCTTTGCGTAAACATGTCATGCCTCTCCACCAACAGTGAATTTGATTTGTGGACCGTCCAGCCCGCACAGACCAGTGCCGAGCAGGAACTATGGGTGGAGCATCTCCCACTCTCCATTATCAATGAACAGGTCCCATCGAGTTCACCATCAGCAATGCGGATTCAGCATATGTAGATTTAGATCATACGTACTTGTATACAAAAGTCAAGTTCGTCAATGGGGATGGCCCCAGAATCGTCGACGCTGCAACGACGAGCCCGAAGAATCTCCGGTTGCACTCTATGTTTTTGCAGGCTGATATTTCGCTCAGCGACAAACTCAGCGACCAACACTTACCACAATCGGGCCTACATGTAATGGCTGCTGTTGTATCACCGAGAGGCTACAAAATCTCAGTTGACAGCTCTCTTATTTTGCCGTGACACAGCCGAGCACATGGGCATGGAGAATACCAATAACGGAAGAAACAAACGACGGGATTTCACAGCCCGGTCGATCTGACCGGTCGTCTACACGCAAACCTCTTCATGCAAGATTTGCCTCTTTAAGAAGGTCTCTATCAAAATCCGAGTGATACGAGCTGCCACAACCTTTGCCTTGATGGCCACTGGCGTAGATGGGAACGCAGCTGACGTGGCCATCTGCCTTAACACCGAACACTGTACACGTTGTTTTGCTTCGATCTGACCTCATCTTAGAGAACGACCATCAGCTGAACCTCGCCAAGCAAGGCAACTTACGGTTGGAGGGCTCGTGCATCCACTTTGCACGAGCCCTCCATAGCACCAACAATATGATTTGCTACGCCGACTTTGACACCACCATTCAAGTGGCTAATACGCGCAACATCCGGTGACTTTGCCATCTAACATGGATACAGAGCAGATTTGCACGAGCCCTCCGCAGCACCTTTACTGTGATTTGCTACGCTGAGTTCGACCGCATCGTTCAACTTCCAGTGCGACATGGATACAGACCAGATTACCATCGTGCTGGTGAATGATCCATGGACACCGCGTAAGTCCTCAACACAGATGCTATGATCGTCCCCGTCAACATTGAGTGGCCATGTACAGGGCCGTATGTACAAATATTTCACCTATAAGAATACAAGACATAACATTTATGACCTCCCGAAACATAGTATTCAGAGAGCACCCATCGCCGTTACCAAGCGCAACTAAATCCGTCGGATCATATATCCCACGCAAACCCAACCACGACGGAAGGTGGTGTTCAAGATCGGGGACCCTGTACGGATCAGTAAAATGAAGGACAAGTTCGAGAAGAGTTACCTGTCCAACTGTAATGATGCGGATTTTGTGATCAGACGCCGGGTACCCCAACAACCACAAGTATACGAACTGGAAGATTTTCAAAGGAATCCAGTGCAAGAGACGTATTACGAGAAGGAATTACAATCCTTGGTGAAAACAGCATCAATCTACTACATGGTGAAACGCATCCCGAAAACGGAGCGACACCGAAGCAAGACGGTGCATCCCATGAAATGGCAAGGCTAGTCCAGTTCGTTCAATTTCTGTGTCCCCGCCAACCAGGTGAAACGGCTCTAAATATAAGGATTCAAAGCCCTCTACGCACAGACCAGTGCCGAGCAGGAACTATGGGTGGAGCATCTCCCACTCTCCAGTATCAATGAACAGGTCCCATCGAGTTCACCATCAGCATTGCGGATTCGGCATATGTAGATTTAGATCATACATACTTGAATGCAAAAATCAAGATCGTCAATGGGGATGGCCCGACGAATCTCTGGCTGCAATCTATGTTCCAGCAGGGTGATATTTCGTTCAGTGACAAACTCAGCGACCAAAACGTACCACAATCGGGCTTACATCGAAGGGCTGTTGTCGTACGACCGAGAGGCTAAAAACATTCAGTTGATAGCTCTCTTATTCTACCGTGACACAGCCGAGCACATGGGCACGGAGAATACCAATAACGGATGAAACAAACATCGGAGTTTCACAGCCCGGTCGATCTCCTCGATCGTCTGCACGCAGGCCTCGTCATGCAAGATCGTTACCTCTTGAACAAGATCTCCATCAAAATCGGAGTGATACGGGCTCCCCCAACCTTCGCCTTGATGGCCACTGGCGTAGATGGGCACGCAGCTGACGTGCCCACCTGCTTTAAATACAAGCGTCTAGTCCGTCTTTCATAACTCAGCCGTCGTCCATTAAAGAATATCCGCGTCCATAATCTAAAGACCTATTCCATATTCCATATAACAGTATTAGCACCAAATTCAAAAAGAAAATCATAGTATACATAAACATAGGTTAGTTTCCTGCAAGAGAGAAGCGGTCAACAGTTTTCAATGATGCCGACAAGAGATCATGATGTTCCAAAAACATAAAATCCGTATCGCTGATCAGTATTCTTAATCCATAATAATCGTTGTAAAGTCGTCATCAAGAGAATGATGTATCTCAGTCACGCTTTGATTGTGACTGTTCAAATGAGCACCATGAGGATGTTGAAGTACATGGGTTCATACCGCCCCTAACCCAGGGTTAAGCGGAATTAGACACAAGTTACGAAACGTAACGCCATAGATCTTGCACGCTGCGCTCGTATTTTGCCATCAGCATGCGATATGTATCTCCAAATTTGAGAGACTTTGAGTGAAGGCGCTTGGTGGAATAGCTCTGTTTTATAAATTTCTGCAACAATATTTTGTTACGTTGATTAAAATCGTCACATTTAACACAGGATCTAGCAAATGCTACTAGACGAGATATGTATACGCCATATGCAGGTCCTCCTGGAATATTACTGTCCAGAAAGGCATAGTTTACGATGTCGAAATTGTAATCATATCTTTTATCATAAAGTCGATGAGAGAGAATGCCCGCTTCATTTTTATAGAGATATAGATGTAAATATGATGTGCCTGTAGGGCTATCTGTAGTTTCCTTCAAATCCAGTGAAGGTGGATATATATCCTTCACTGCGTCATTTATATAGCGATTAAAGCGAGAAGATCGTCTATATAGCGTTTGGTGAATGAGAACGAACGGGCTTTGAGTGAATCGGGTTTTTTGAAAGCGCTTGTATATAGTCATATTCATAAGAGAACAGATACAGGTCTGCCAACAGGGGTGCACAATTAGTACCCATTGGAATATCTATATGCTGCTGATATATTGTGTTGCCAAATTTCACATAGATATTTTTAATAAGAAATTCAAGCAACTCTATAAACAAAGAAACATCCCATGAATGAACGTAGTAGTCTCTTGTATGTAGTAGAGCTAAAGAATGCTTTATGGCTTCCGACATTAATATATCTACGATCAGTTTTCTTGAACACAGATACTATTAATGAACTTAGACGGTCAATAAGGTCCTGATGAGGGATTGTAGTATAGAGAGTCGAGAAATCCCATGTGGATACATGTCTGCACGGTATGTGACCTTAATATCAAGTTCTTCCGTAAGACATTTTGAGTTTTTCAATATCTACATACATTCAACGCCAGAGTTTTTAGAAATAGTGGCGCAATACCTTTCCCAAAATGCTTTTACCTCCCGAAGGGCCCTCGTCAATAGGGTTGAAAGAAGCTTGGTGGTGCAGCTTCTAGAACCAGCTATGAATCTAGCTTTGTATGGTGATTTATGCATTTTGGGAGTCCAGTATATTTTTGGTATGTCGTTATGATTGGTTGGAAGACAAATACCTCTTTCCCTGAGAAACGTTTTGGGGTTGTTAAATAAATCTTCCAAAGTAAATGCAGTTTGAGGTAAGTAGACGTATCTGATGATGATATGTCTACACTCAATCCTTTAACCAGTTCCCGGTAATAGTAATATTTACATATGAATATTATATTATTTGAAGCTTTGTCTGCTGGGACTATGACGAATTTACTCTGGAGATTTTCTAGAACTTTTTGCGAATTGAGGTTTCTCAGTACTTGTTTTGCTTCGGGAAGAGTACTTCTGTCAATATGGCGGACTGTTACAACGACCTTGCTCTTGGTGAGGTCCAGCCAATCAGCATGTACTGTAGGTTCAACTTTTCCTCGCTTAGACCAATCAATAACGTACTGTTCCAATGTATACAGGACTATCTTCTGGTCAGCCTTCAGATTTATTCTTCTCGGCTCTCTATATTTAGGTACTTTCATCAGGAGTAACTTTAGGTCCTTATCACTCACCAGATCAAGGTCACCAGTCACGACATGTTTTCATGGTGTATAGATAAAGTTCGACGATTCACAATCACAACTATAGCATCCTGACGTGTGTAAGTTCCAGTCAAACTCCTTGACAGCGTTGGAGTAATTGAATATTTTGGTGGCTATAGATTTAGTATACTTATATGAAATTCAAGGGGGTTCTGTTAACTTAAAATAGTTTGGTACAGCGTTGCGCACCTCTGAATCATTCAGGATTCGAGGTAAATTAATAATGTACAGTCCTTTATCTAAGTAGTTGAGCTTCAAGAAATACCGATCTTGAGATGTTTCGATTATGTTCACTGGACGGTACAACCGAAAATACGCTATATCTTGACAAATTTTAGTGATTTTGGGTGGTATTATATTTTCTGAAGACGCAGCTCTCAGAGGTAACGCGTACGTAAGCTATGTATACTATTGGGTGTGTTAGTTAAACCCACTAAGTAATTTAAAGTGATATGATCGTGAATCATCGAACTATTAAACTTTCGTCAACCATGGCTGCGATGTCTCCGTTGATGGGGTTTAAATAGCTGGGTAATGTTGGATATATTTGAACGGCGTACACTGAGTTCAAACGTGACGTAAACGGGGAGTACTGATACATTCGTTAGGGTAAAATCAGACTGGGGTGATACGCGCAAGCACACTCGGGAAGAGAGACTGCAGTTCGAAGGAAGTGCTTGTGCACGCGGGAAGTAGTAGAGACAGGGCATTTTCGGTGTGATGAATGGCCCCTCGGTCATGTCGTATTCATGTGTATTGGTCTGGGGTCCGCATCATATTGTAGTGTCTGTTAAACGTGCATCCGCGCTGAAGTCAACGTTAAGCCATGTTGACGGCTGACTGTCGTCGACTGCACGTCTTCCAGATAGGGTTGCTTTTTTGATATAAGAAGTAAATCCCGCTAACACATATCTTAACACTCCAACTCCCTAGTGAGTATAAATGATGTCGCAATATCTCATGGAATTGACACTACTGCATCGTAACGCAGTGACGCTCGTCAACACCTGTGGCGACGACTTAAAGCACATCTCAACCCCTTAATGCTCGCATCAACGCCTTGGTACTATCTGAACACTTAATGCCCTAACGTAACGCCTTAACCCCTACCGCCACTTTTCCTATCCACCAATCGGTTCACTCTACGTTTTGACACAATTAGATGAAAGAGAGGTCAACAACAATTTCACAAATGTTCACATCGTTTGTTCTCCCAATGTTACTCATGGTATACTTATGGGTATGTTTATGATGGTGTTATGATGTTTGTCCTTGTGTGTTATCATCATCACCATGTTCGCTGTTGTCCAATGAGAAGCCCCCAGATGAGAAGCCGCCCTTGTGATACGTCCATGCGCCTGCTTTTGTGACGTCCATCGTTCATTTGCTGAGGGTCCTAAGCGTCTTCGGTTAGTCCAGGATACTGTAATTACAGGGCAGCATGACCTGGAACAACTGTCGGCGCATTGTTCAGTCTCGTTGAGTGGTAACCCCGAGGATGGTTTTCAGGATGATTCGGTTCGCGGGATCTTTCTTTATTTTCAGTGAAAATGAACTATACTGTTGGAGTACACCTGTTGTAAGTGTTGCTGTCCGGCATCCGTGGGCACCTCAGCGTGGGTATTTATTGCAGCTGTTACAATACGATCCCAAAAGGTGGGTTCTTCTTTACTCAGGCTTCTCAGGGACGTAGCCTGACTAACAGCGGCCGAGGTTTGAGTATCAGTGGGGAGACTCTCAATATAAGTCGGTGGACTCTCGACGTCAGCAAAGTCCTCGGATTCTGACGCCTCGATATCTTCGTATCCATGTACTTTTCTGGTGCAGCATCACATCGTGGTTGATGCTGAACGCACGTCCGCAGTAATAGCATACATATATAAGCCATGCTGGCGGTTAGATGTCGACTGTGCACGCATTTCGACTAGGCTTGTTCTTATAGACGGGCATTGAGATAGGGCGATAAGGCGTTGAGGCGCGCGTTAAGGCGTAGAGGCGAGCGTTAAGCATTTAACGACAAGCGTTGGCCTCGAAAACTGCTCTGTCTCTACTTCTCATCGACTGCGCATGAGCGTATCATCCTAGTGGTCTTCTATTCAACGATCGCGTCAGTAGTAGTGTCTACGGATATCCAACCATACTTCACCCGGATGTAAAAATGACGTCACTTCCGGTTTGGGTGAATGGGGCGTGACCTTTGGACATGTCCAGACTTGTCTGTGTCTGTCATGTACTGGGGTTTTTCCCCACAATGGCGTACCGAGAGATGTAATGGCGGTGTGCATCCCGGAGAATACCGAAGAGGCCATGAAGTCCGTGAAGATGTAATGGCGGTGACATGGAGGTGACGTACCGGAGTTGACCGGAAACACCCGAAGGTGAACGCCATTGTGGGAAAATGGAGAATACGTTGACCGGAAAGACCCGAAGGTGAACGCCATTGTGGGAAAATGGAGAATACTCTCGTTTTCTTAGTCTCGTCAAGACAAACATGATAGGAAGTGTCGCGGAGCGAATCGTTGAAATTTTTGGAAAAAGTTCAGGGAGACCCATATAGTCCCATACTAGGGGTATAGGACCAATGTTTGTCCCACTGGGAAACCTACTTCTAGACATTTGCGGTATGGTTGTTTGGATTTGTTTTCTTAGTCTCGTCAAGACAAACATGATAGGAAGTGTCCCGGCACGAAACGGTGAAATTTTTGAGAAAAGTCACCGAGGTCTGTATATAGCCCCATATAGACCCATATACGGGTTATGGGGGTATAGGTCCAATGTTTGTCCCACTGGGAAACCTACTTCTATACATTTGCGGTATGGTTGTTTCCCGGCACGAAACGGTGAAATTTTTGGAAAAAGTCACCGAGGCCTGGGTAGGCCCATAGGCCTATACTGCATGGCTATGGGTGTATAGGTCCATACGGGGTGAACGTTTTGGGATCTAGGTGGGCCACTGATGATCCGATGGGGTCGAGTGAGGTATCAATGTGAAGCCTATGTGAGGGGGCAACCGATGGGATGGATGAGGGGTAGGAATATCGTCATTCTGCGCATGCGCAATAGACAAAGTGTATGGAAATAGACGTTGTGGGATCTAGGGGAGCCACTAGTGGGCCGATGGGATCGAGTGAGGTATCCATGTGAAGCCTATGTGAGGGGGCATCTGATGGGGTGAGTGCGGGGTTGAAATATCGTCACTCTGCGCATGCGCAGTGGACGAAGGGTATGGAAATAGACGTGTTGGGGTCTAGGTGGGCCACTAGTGGGCCGATGGGATCGAGTGAGGTATCCATGTGAAGCCTATGTGAGGGAGTTAGACTAGGGTGTCGTTTCCATTCTGCTGCGCAGGTCACGTGGGTTGTGACGGTTTTACTAAAACTACCTCCAAACCCAGAAGAGTTCCTATGTTCCCCATAGACGTCCGTATGTTCAACCTCCGGGGTGTTTCTCGGCCCGGCCCCGGCCCGCCCCGGCCGCAGCGCGCGCGCGCGTCATCACCGGCAGTGCGCGGATGCATGTCGGATCAAAAGGCCAAAGGTCACATCCAGGTCAAAAGGTCCAAGGTCTCCCTTTCGGCAAGGTTCGGAGGAGACAATGTCGCGGCATCGATAGTCAGAGCTTGAACCCCAAAAGGGGATTGTAAATTAACCTGGGAAGGATGGGCAGTTCCAAACCCCGATCTATGGACGGCTTTGGAACAAGTAGTCCCCATTGTCGATAAGGTACTATCTCTATAGGAGCCACATAACCACTCAGAATAGTACGTATCACGGACTACACCCGTAGAGCTACATCTAGGCGCGCATGTGTGACATGGTCTATAAAAACACGTCCCTCTGGATCCCACACCTTCATTTCTACGGTTGCAGAGCCATGACGAAGATCCAGCCCTATGCGACTCGCATTTCACAGCATGCCACCGTGGTTAATTCACTCACGGGTTACCGAGCAGTGGTCCGGTCCATGTTTGCAGATGGCGACGACAACGAGGGGCGACGCCAGATCCTGAACGAGTTCACAGAAGCGGTCCTCGACAGAGTGCACTCGATGGAGTGGTGTGCCATCACTCACCACTACTGGACTATGACAGCCATCCTTGATGCTCGGGCTATGGACCACGAGCGCTCACGCCGGAACCAGCGACAGCTGGTTGGCCTCACAATAGTCTGTGCCCTATTGACCTTGGCGCTGTGGCATTGACAATGGGACCTCACCATAAATACGAGGGTCAGACAGTGTGTGTGTCATTCACCGTTCGTCATTGGATCAAGCATGTCACCAGTCCTACGAGCCATCCTTCCCCTTACACCCCGGGTGGGGTTACACGTCTATGAAGATAAAGTCACTCTCGTGGAAGACCGTGGAGATGTTTGCTGGTCGCGCGCTGAGACCGTATCGAATACGGTGCTACACCGTGACGGCTGGACCAAATTTAAACGGGTGTTGAGCGGCGGCTCGATAAGGATTTGATATTTCTGGAACATCATGATGTCTTGCCGGCATCATTGAAAACTGTTGACCGCTACTCTCTTGCAGGAAACAAGCCTATGTTTATGTATACTATGATTGTCTTTTTGAATTTGGTACTAATACTGTTATGTGGAAAATGGAATAGGTCTTTGGATTATGGACGCGGATATCCTCTAATGGACGACGGCTGGATTATAAATGACGGACTAGACGCGTGTAACCTCATCCACATAGACAATGCCATCTACGTACACCGTGGACCCTTCTTCCCACGCCTGGGCCGCTACCGAACCCTACGCGAGGCTTCACCTAGACCCCGATCTGTGGACAGCCTTCGAGAAAGTGGTGCTCATCGTGGACCAGCTGTTTACACCGGACGAGCGGTCATCAGACGAGTTGGAGTGGGCTCGTGCCCTGAGAGAAGCGGCGGCAGAACCCAATGAACAAATGTCTAGCCATGAACCAGACGACGATGCCATTGATTACCCGGCTAGACTCAGTCAGCCCAGTAACATGACCACCCGATCCTTTGATCTCAAGGGGTTCTCCCTATAAATACGAGAGACAGTCAAATCTGGTACCATTCACGTACTGACCATGGCGGAGGCAGTACGGGCGTATCTCAGCTTGACCCCCGAGGTTTTCCTGCACGTGTATGCGGATAAGGTCGATATCATGGAGGAGGTGGGAGACATCTGTGATGCAGACCCTACACAACCGTGCCCGGCCCACATTCGTCTGTCCCGGGAGGGCTGGACCAAATTCAAACGGGTGTTGTCTGGTGAAGTGGACGGCGACCTCATTCACTTGTGTCACGATGTGTACATCCGACGCGGCCCTTTCTTTGCTCAATTGGCTCGGCTAGATGGGGGTATAGTGCATTTTATCCTTCACCCTGATCTATGTTCTGCATTGGAAGATGCCGTGGTAGATGTGGATCAAGTGCTTATCAAACGGTCATCAGACGAGTTGGACTGGTCATTTACCATGGACACTGTGGAAGCCAACGAAGAAAATCAGAAACTCCGGCCCAAGATATACCCGTTATAAATAAACGATAGAGCCAGGGTCAATCATCATTTGTCACCGTGAAGCGCTGGGAGAAGGTGTTGAATAACTTATACTACAGTCCCGACAGTCCGGCGGCCTATAGTGCATTGTCGGCTCTCTATCGAGCGGCCAAACCCCAGGGGATACAACGTACCCAAGTCCGAGATTGGTTAAGAAAACAAGACACCTATACCTTACATCGATCTGTCCGTCGCCATTTTCTACGGAACCGGGTCATCGTGGGAGGAATAGATGCCCAGTGGCAAGCGGATTTGGTCGATATGAGCGCCTTTGCCAAACACAACGTGGGAATCGGTATATCTTGACGTGCATCGATATCCTATCCAAGTATGCGTGGGTGGTACCCATCCGGACGAAAACGGGGGCGAATCTCATAGCGGCGTTCAAAGACATCTTCAAGACCTAGCGCAAACCTTTGCATTTGCAAACCGACGAAGGCACGGAATTCCTCAACAGACCGTTCCAACAGTTTCTGAAAGCCCAGAAGGTGTTTTTCTTCCATACGTACAACGAGACCAAGACTACCGTGGTGGAAAGGTTCAACAGGACATTCAAAGGCCGCATGTATAAATATTTCACCTATAAGAATACAAACTTGTGAGTG